>MU261758.1:7500-85000 GCA_020310875.1 Ceratopteris richardii | reverse complement strand
CACCCGTTCATTTTCCTCGGTAGAAGCCTCGGTATACCCCCGATATGTTGTAGTGCATGTGACTTTCTATATCTCCTGATTTATTTAGAATATGCAGAAACTAATGCTTCGTTTGCATCTAGATCCTGGTAGACCTTAAGATCCGTTATCTACTTGCTTGGTTATTATATGCAAAAGCCATGTTTTGAATTCATGATATCATTGATGACATCATCAGTTTATAACCACCCTTTGAAAGCTATATAAGGAGGGGTTGGCCAAAGATCTACTTAGTCTTGTGGATGCTAGCCTTTCAAGCTCAAGGAGTCGTGATCTTCAAGTAAGTACTTTCCAATTTTGAGTTGGAGTTCTCATCTTGTGCTTTGTTCTAGTTTTATATAGTAAAATATCTTGGACATCCTTCCGTGTATCGTTGTAATCTTGTAGTACAAGATCCTTTCCAGTTATTCCTTGTATCTAGTTCATCTCCTCAAAGAGAGTTATTGTAATCTAGATGTTTTTATTTATACCTGCAGTCTCGCATTGTGGGATTTCTTGTATCAGGTCCAGTCCTATTATCCATAGGTATCAATCTCAGAATGTGGGATGTCTTGAATTAATTATAATTTTTTTTAATTATTTTCCTTACGTGGGTAATTTTGTAATGAAAGTGTTATTCTGATATCTAGTCTAGTCTACTTACAGGGCACCATCTAGTGCTCCCCTATCATTTTGAGAAGACTATCCACATCAAGTCCCTATCAAGAATGGTGGATTCCATATCCATACAAAGAAATATGGAGTTTAAATTGAATGATGTATATTAAAAACTGAAAGATTTTAAAAGGAGGTTACGACAAGGTGATCCCTTAGTTGCAAAATTTGCTTCAAAAGTCAAAAATGTATTTCAAGGATCCACATATCAAGCAAACTATATAGTTAATCAATTTCATATTGGTCTTAGAGATGAAATAAAGGATCATTTACTCTCTACATATAACGTAGATACTCGAGATGAATCTATCAAGCAAGTGATTCAATGTGAGAATCAAGTATTTGAGGAAAACTTAGTTCAAGATGAAGATGTGTTGAAGAACAAAGATGATTTTGCCCTAGTGTCTCAACCATCAATCTTTGAGGAGAAAGGAATTGAAACCATTGATATGAAGAATATATATGAGTATTATTTAATCAACCGAATTTCAATGGGACTTAGGTGATGATATGAAGGACCTCATGTTAATCATGTCCAAAGTGTGATAATAGGTGGTTTGAGAGAAAGAAAAATAAGAAGATTTTTGTTCAAATACAAATTTACCTTAGTGCTGCAATTATAATGTTGGAAGAATCGTAACTACAGCCCATGCAATTGGATAACATCAAGGTCAAGAAACTTAGACCAAGGTAAAGAAAGCATTAGAAGGAGAATGGTATATTCTTTTATTTTGAAGATCATGATTATATGGTATTAAAATGTCCTAAGAAGAAGAAAAAACTTTGAGTGAGGAATTCCATAATCATTATCCCATATCAAAGGAATCATCATCATAGACACATCAAAACTCCTCATGGAGCTTATTACTTGAGGTGGAGGTGATGTCATGGACAAAGGAAACCATCCTAAACCTCATATTCCATGTGACTTTCTATATCTAATGACTAGTTAATAATCTAGAGAGGCATGCTTTAATTGTGTTTGAAATGTACCAAAACTCTAAGATCAATTATCAACTTGCTTTTTTTAGATATCTAGAGGCCATATTCCAAATTGATCACATCATTAGTTCATAAATTCCCTAGTACCACCCTTGGAAACCTATAAAAGGAGGGGTTGGCCATATATATACTAAGTCTTGTGGATGCCAATCTTGGGAGCTCAAGGGCTCGTGACCTGCAAGTAAGTATTTTTGAAGATCAAGTATGAGTTTTAGCCTTGTGCTTTGTTCTACTCTTATATAGCCCAGTATCTGTTGATATATTTAGGTAGTGATGTGTGTGAACACTCTAGGACTGTCGGGGCCCTTTTTTCCCTCCTTAGGAGGTTTTTGTCCTTTAGCTTGTATATTCGCCTATTGCCCTAATGGGCTACTTATCTTTGTACATTCTCTAGTAATACATATAGTATTGTGTGTTGTGCTCCAAGCTTCCTCTTCTTTCCTTGTGCTATTCACGTGCTTCCGTAGACTTCTAACTCCAACAATTGGTATCATAGTAGGTCGTAGCTTCATCTAGAGTGTCGTCGATACTCCTTCGTTTGCAATCTCAGAATCGAACGAATTTTCGTGAGCATACTCTGCATGTTTTCGAGACCAAAAAAACTTTGTTGTGTGTGCCGAAATTGCGATCTGAGCTCGTTTTGGCCTCCAAACCCACTATAGTAGTGCTTGTGCAGGCTATTTCATCTTTTTTGTGCCAAAGATAATACCAATTTCTGTTCGCCAGTATAAGCGTCTTGAAGTGTGCTACAGGTCTAGCGAAATTCGTCTCGGCAGTTCTCTTCAACTTTTTGAGATATAGTCGAATTTCTGCATCAAGGTATTTTAGTCACCGACCATGGCTGAAAGAAGTGATGTATTCTATATGTTGGCTGTTGAGGATAAGTTGGATGGTACCAACTACCCGTTATGGGCTTATATGGTGCGACATGTGTTGGTTGCAAAAGGACTACGGGACATTGTGCAGGGTGTCGAAAAATGTCCTATCACACCTGCAACTGTTACAACTGTAGGTACTGAAGCTGATGCAGAAGGTGTCGAAGATGCTGATATTCTTCATATTCCTATTCGTGCTACGGTTTCTATTGCACCTACTGCAGAGCATATTTGCTAGGATGGTAGAGATGCCTAGGCACATGCATTGATAGCTTTGTCTATCAAACGTGCCATTATTCCTCACATTTGCTCTTGCAGAACAACTAAGGATGCTTGGGATACACTTACCACATTATACCAAGCTAGGAATGAGGCTCGTGCTCCTTACCTCCGAAACAGTTGGAGAGTGAGCACATGAATGAACGTGATTCTATGGACAGTTTCCTAACGGAGATCAAAGATTTGAAGCAACAGTTGATTTTTGTTGATGAGGTTATACCAGATAGCTCACTTCTGCAGAACGTTCTAAATGATCTTCCTTATTCATATCAGAGTCTTTCTTCTACTCTTGGATTGATGATGAAAGGCAATCCAAATGCCTTATCATTTGAGGAGTTAGTCTTTGTTCTGTTGCATGAATATCAATCCAGGCAGAACAAGTCCATTATGGGAGTTGCAGATCAAGCTTTCATGGCTAGTCAGAAGGACAAAGGAAAATGGAGGTCTTCAACTAGTAAGCAAAAATCTGCTAATTCTGCATATTCGAAGAAGG
Source organism: Ceratopteris richardii (assembly GCA_020310875.1). Classification (NCBI taxonomy): domain Eukaryota; kingdom Viridiplantae; phylum Streptophyta; class Polypodiopsida; order Polypodiales; family Pteridaceae; genus Ceratopteris; species Ceratopteris richardii. Next base: position 81,658 of record MU261758.1, on the reverse strand, counting down.
AAGATAAAGATGAGAAGAAATCAGTAAAGCAGAAATTGTTTTATAAGTACTGTAAAGGGAATGATCATATCATAAAGAACTATCCAAAACTTGGTGCTAAAGAGACAAAGAAGAAAGAGGCTGGAATGGTTGTTGCAGAGGCCTCTATACCAAAAACAGAGTCTGCTAATCTGGTGCAGGAAGAAGAATGGGCGTTTACTACTGTCTGCAGTTTTGACCCATCTTCTCAGGAGCAGTGCATGTCTACAGTAGACTCAGATGTTTGGTATTTTGACAATGGGGCAAGCAAAAATATTACCTTGCAGCATAGTTTCTTCTCTTCACTCGAGCCTGCCCCTACACGGAATACTGTTACATGCTCCAAAAACTCCTCGTATCATGTTATGAGAGTTGGTAAGATCATTTTGACTACTACTGATGGTAGTTCTTTCACTTTGTCAGATGCTTTATTTGTGCTAGGGATCAAGAAGAACCTGTTATCAGTTTCTGCATTAGCCAAGATTGGCTTGGTTGTGAAATTTGTTGATGACAGGTGTAGAGTTCATGATCTATCAAACAACGATGTGATTATTGCTTCTGGCATTTTATGTTGTGGGTTCTATAAGCTCATAGAATATGAAAAATCTATAAATGATTTGGCATGTGCAGTAAATGATTCTCAGGCTATGTCAGATGCAAAGCTTTGGCATGCATGCTTTGGTCATCAGAATTTTGCTAGTTTGCTACGCATGCAGAAATCTGAAATGGTGTCCTCTTTGCCCAAACTTAAGGAACCCGGAAAACATGTTTGTGAAGGGTTTATTTTGGGTAAAATGCAGCGTTCTTCCTTTCCAAAAGATGGTTTAGTTCAGGCTACTCAAAAATTGTAGCTTGTACATAGTGATGTCTGTGGTCCTATGTAGACACCTTCTTTTGGGAATTATTTTTACTTCGTGACTTTCATCAATGATTTTTCCAGCCATGCATGGGTATATCCATTGAAGGCAAAGTTTGAAGTGTTCATGTGCCTCAAACAGTTTTTGGTTTTGGCTGAAAATCTGTCAGCATGTAGAATAGACACCCTCCATTGTGATTGAGGGGGGGGGATATATGTCTTCTGATTTTAATGCATTTCTGGCTAAACGTGGGATAAAACACCAATGTACAGTGCCGTATACACCTCAATAGAATGGAGTTGCTGAAGGAAAGAATTGGTCACTCATGAAGATGGCAAGGTGTATTCTCAAGAGTCGGGCTTTACCACATAGTTTCTGGCTTGAGGCTATCATGTGTGGAGCATATGTATTGAACACGTGTCCCACGAAAGTGTTGTAGTCTATCACTCCATATGATACTTGGCATGACCGCAAGCCATCTGTTGCTCATCTACGTGTTTTTGGTTGTTTGGCATATGCATTAGTGCAAGAACAACATCGTAGAAAATTGGATGATAAAGTAGTAAAATGTATTTTTTTTGGGTACAGTTCTGAAAGTAAAGGCTATTGTCTGTATCATCCACATACTAAACATGTTCTCGCTAGCTGTGATGTTGTTTCTATGGAAGATGCTATTCAGCCATTGCTTTCATGTACTAAGGAGACATCTGTTAGCTCCAAAGACATGTATGATACTTTACTGCCTCTTTTTACAGGTGGACAATCTAGTGTTGCTCCTAATGAGGCAACTTCTCAGCCTTTGCAGGTTTCATGTGATGATGCAAATAATTCCATTTTTGATGCAGATGTACATGATGCTTTTATTGATGAGAGAGCTGATATTGACCAGGCAAGAACTATGCCAAAATGGCTGGTGCAGACCATGCGTGATAGAAAATTAGATGCACCTCTGTCATATCATACTTGATCAGGCTCTCATAGTGCCTCTTTTGCATCAGATTGCTATGCTATGGCTGCATCTAGTCTTTGTGATGAGAATGAGCCTTTTTTGTTTGATGAAGCACAAAATTCAGAAAATTGGATGGCTGCTATGCAATCTGAATATGATGCTATAATAAAGAATGGTACTTGGTCTTTATGTGATTTTCCTCTTGGCAAGAAGGCCATTGAAACTAAGTGGGTATACAAGCTGAAGTGTAAATTGGATGGTACAGAAAAGAGCCATTGATTTTGATGAGACCTTTGCACCTACATGCCGTATGACTATTGTTCGGAGCATCTGTGCACTTGCAGCTCATCATGGTTGGAATGTACACTGCAATTGGACATTAAAACAACATTTTTGAATGGTGACTTGCATGAAGAAGTGTATGTTTTTCAGCCCCGTGGCTTTGTGCAGAAAGGGCATGAAAACAAAGTGTACAGGTGAAAGAATGCATTATATGGTTTAAAACAAGCACCACATGCTTGGTATGAGAAGACACATGCCTATCTGATTGCACATGGTTCTGAGAACAGTCCAACTGAAAGCACGTTATATGTTAAGAGTGCTAATGATGTGCTTCTGATCATTGTTGTCTATGTTGACGACATGCTGCTCACTAGTCCTATTGAGAAGCATATTGCTAATTTTAAGGCTGATTTGCATGCCTCATTTGAGATGTCTGATTTGGGGCATTTGCATCACTATTTGAGCATTCAATTTATGCAAGTTCATGGTGGAATGGCTTTGTGTCAAACGAAATATATTGACACATTATTGCAGCGTTTTGGCCTTGAAGACTATAAGCCTATTGCCAATCCTATGGAGACAGGTTTACGATTGAGTCTTCATGATACTGGAGATGCATTTGATGTTGTTCTCTATCATCATGCTGTTAGATGCTTGATTTACTTATGCATTACTCGGCCAGATATTTAGTTTGCTGTCTCACAGATGAGCACCATTATGCATTGCCCAGGAGTCAAGCATTGGCAGGCAGTTAAGCGCATCTTTCGCTATTTGAGTTGTACTTAGCTACTTGGGTTGTTTTATCCCAAGCGGGGATCACTACCGCCACATTTGCATGCTTTTTTTTACTCTAATTGGGCTGGTTGCTATGACACTTGTGTGTCCACTAGTGGCTTTTGCTTCATGCTTGGTAGCTCATGTATATCTTGGTTGAGCAAGAAGCAGCCTACTATGGCCTCTTCTAGTTGTGAGGCTGAGTATAGGGCAGCTTTCACAGCTATTGTTGAGTGCGTGTGGCTGAGACGCCTTATGGCTCATTTAGGTGTTGGTCAGTCTTCTGCCACCACCATCTTCACTGACAGTCAAGGAGCATTGGATGTTGCAAGGAACCCTATGTTCCATGCTCGCACTAAGCACATTGAGGTGCATTATCATTATGTGAGGGAGAGGTTCTTTGTTGGGGAGATCAACTTGGCATATGTGCCCACGTAGGAGAACATTGCAGACCTTTTCACGAAGGCTCTACCTACGGGGAAGTTTGAAGCTTTTCGCAAAGCTTTGGGCTTACTTCCTTTTGTGGAGTGATTTCCACATACCTTGGCAGCTCATTATACATGAGTGCTAGCTACTTGTTCACCGCATCACTCCCAGGGGGGATTTGTTGATATATTTAGGTAGTGATGTGTGTGAACACTCTAGGACTGTCGGGGCACTTTTTTCCCTCTTTAGGAGGTTTTTTCCCCCGGCTTGTATATATGCCTATTGCCCTAATGGGCTACTTATCTTTGTACATTCTCTAGTAATACATACAGTATTGTGTGTTGTGCTCCAAGCTCTTCTTCTTCCTTGTGTTGTTCGCGTGCTTCCGTAGACGTATAACTCCAATAGTATCTATGATTTCTTGTCATGTCCTATTGTAATCTCATAGCATGACCTCCTTTTCCGTTAGTCCTTGAAGGGAGTTCTTTTAATCAAGATATCTTGCTTCATACCTACACTCTTGGGTTATGGTATTTACTATATCATCTCTAGTCTAGTTATCCATACCTATCATTCCTAGGTTGTGGGACATCTTGAATGAGTTACAAGTTCTTGTATATTCTCCCTCTGTGGGTGATTTTGTAATGATAAATTTTAATATTTTATATTCTAGTGAGAGGGAGCAATCTAATGCTCTTTTAACAAATTGAATGGTTTTCAAAGGGATGAAAATGAATTAGAGACCTTCAACATTTTTCAATACATGGTTGAGATTTGAGGTGCATCCAAAAAGTGACTTCAAATAGGAAACATCACATCATAGATCCATCCAAAGAGTATATTTTAATCGTCCATTTCTTGGGTGCTTGAATTGCAAGCCATTGGATCAAATAAGTATCCTATGGCCTACATGACATGGTACCTTTGTGTCCATCATGAGTTTTTGCCTTTTAACCTACACCCTCAGATTGACGCTGCATCTAATGACTCAAATGCAGCATGCCATTGCATGTAGCAAGATTTAAGGGCTCAAAAACGTGTAGAGAATGCAAAAACATGCATCACAATATTCAAAGGCCCACAAAATTTTCAGCTATCTCTCTCTAGTTTCCCATACACATTATCCTTAACCATTGTATTCATGTATCGAATGGCACAAAAAATTCAAACTTGATAATTCAGAAAAAAAGTATCTCAAATATTTTTTTTATTTGAGAATACCACTAGTGGTTTCTCTTCTCTCAAAATCCTAGATAAGCTTTTTAAGCCCTAGAAGTTAGGAAACCTTAAAAGGCCCATGCAAGGTTCACTTTTTCTCCCTAATGTTGGATGAATGTTTGGATCAGGCTTGTTGTATGTCCTTCATGGAGATATAGGCTCTATGTTTCGAGGGATAGTCTAGAAAACCTTTTCCTATGCTTTAGGGGAAGTAGAGAACTCTATTGTTGTGGTAAGAGAAACTCCCAAATGAACAAGACATGATCAGCATTTACTCTCGTTGCAAAGGAGTGAAAGAGGAGGATGCGATAGAAATAGATGACAAACAAGTGTGACTATTTTTACTCTCCATGGAAAATTCAATGTACTAAACTACTTTTTATGTGATACAATGTTTTGAATAATCATGTAATCAAGGACTTGTATAGCCACTAACCATAATCATTGGAGGAATGAAGATTTCCTTCCAAAGATGTGATGAACCAAAACCCAAAAACGGATCACATCAACTGTTCAGGCAATCCTCTCTAGATCCCAAAGACTTCTACTACAAGAAAAAATTTCTAGTTTTCAAAACTTTGCTAGAAGAAGAGGTCTTGCAATCCTAAAGATACTACTCCTAAGAAGCACTTCAAACAATTATCTTTAGCACTCTTTAGTTTCTACAAAAGAACATTAGGAACAAATAAAAAATCATGTTAGTACATTAGAATACATAAAAACACTCATGTTTTTGTTGCAAAGAAAATATTTGGAAGCTTCATTGGAATGATAATTATGGGATTCAATAAATCTTCATAAATTAACTAAACATAACTATATGAATACCCAAAGAACAAAAAATTATTACAATTATATTTCATAAAGCTCCTCTTTTAGAAACTCTTTTTGAATTCATGGATACGTTTCTACATTTCAAGGAGCCTATTGCATGTTACAAAACCGGTTTTAAATAAACACACGAAGATAACGAACCATACCGAGATGGAAGACTTTCAATGAAAATGCTACAATATACATAAAAAGTATAAAACTCGTTTGAAATTACGTGTATATAGTACAATACACATTTACAAAAGTTTTCCTAGCTTCCTTATGCCTTAAACATGAGTTTATATTCTTGTCATGGCATTGTCTAGACTATGCCATAACACATTCCACTAGTGTTTGGCCTTCCCCACGAAGTAATTAGTGGAAAATTTTACTTTATCGTCTTGAAATTAGGATTTATTTGAATAAAAGTGCTCAAAGTGAGAAAACCTAGATACAACAAGTTAAACATCCTAACGGACATCAAACCATGAGAATTCATAATGCTTAAATCCAATCTTAGAATGCATGCTATTGCTTGCGATAACTATGGCCTTCACCAGTTGTACAAGGTTTTGCTTCTTGAAAGGCATATTTTGAAGTGGTTCATCATGTTCTTGTAGCTCGTTTTGGGTGCTTTGGAGTTCATTCTATAGAGCCTCCAACAATTATTTGAGTGAGACCTCGAGTAAAGCTACTTCACCAAAGTCCTTCATAGTATGTAAAGGTTCCATGGGTGTGTTGAAGTAGAAACCCCGTTGCTAAATATGTGAAAACAATTTTAAGAATTCTTGAAGTAAAATAAAAAAGAGGAGGCTTGTTCTTGGGAATTGAAAAAATATGAGTGATCAAGCTTACTCAAAATATAATTAGAAAGGATTAGAGTGACAAGACAAGTGAATAGTGTAGTGGTAAAACACTTGAATTGTAAATGTGAGATTGTGGGTACAAATCTTCTTTTTTCTAAATGAAAGGTCCTTATTGCCACTCATCAATTAAGTAGCGTTCTGGCATATCGGATGATACCAATGAAGAAGGAAGCCATGTATATGAAGGACCCTAATATGCCAAAGCTATGACAAAGTTCTATGCTTATAGAACTCGACAAGTCTAGAATGCCTCCACCATGACTATATAGGCTCACATAGGCATACAAAGAGTACAAAACCTAAAAATATATACACAAAAAGTTGTGTGTGAACAAGATATTACACAGTATTGAGTGCAATCTGCCCTGAGACACTCTATTGGATGAATCTTTGGAGTGCATGTACTTATTATTTTTTATTATGTCCAAAATAGAGGTTACAATGAAGGTGGCAAAGATTAAAACTTGTTTTGCCTTTGTCTCTTCTCTCTAAGTTGTAAATTTGATATGTTAAATGCTTGATACTGATAATATATAACTTTGTACATGGAAGAGGATAAGAACCAAAGAAAAATTAGAAATGTCTAAGTGGATGTTGTCAAATTGTGTTGATGTGTTTGTGTATGTGCATGAAACCCTGATTGTGTTCATGTATATGTGTGTGTACATGAGTAAAGAAGACCAGTACTTGTGGAACTCTAAGTATTTGTGAGATGATCTATGCGAACCAAATGAATGTATGAAAATATTAAGTATTTGTGTTTGTGAGTATTACCGTATGTTTTTTGTCGGTATTACCCTATGTGTTTGTGTTATGTATGTTTTTGTATCCTTAAGGGTTATTTATGTATGTGTGTTTATGCATCGTTTATGTGATATGATGGCTTGTGTGTATGTGTATGAGTGAAAATGAGAGTGTGTCTATGTGTCTAACCACATGTTTGTGTGTGTAAATAATAAGAATCGGATTGAATTAAACCTTAATCTAAGAAACCAAAGAAAGTACCAAGAAAGTAAAACGAAAAAAAAAAAAATAATACGTGTGTGTATGTGCGCCTACAAATTATATATTATGTTTGAGTTAGTAGTTGTAAATCATCTGCATGTGCGTTGTGTGTTGTGGTGTTATAAGTCGTGTGCATGTGAGTTGTATGTCTAATAATTTTGTGTGGTGTGCATGAAGTTAGTATGAGTGATGTGAAGTTTTTGGTATGCATGTGAGTGATAGTCATATGCATCTCCATGTGTGTGCTAATGGGGTAATAAGATTGAGTTAACAAAAGTAGTTATATGCGCGTGTGTTTTTCTATGTAGATTTATATGTGTGATTTTTATATGTTTTTCATAAAATTCGTTTTCACGTAGAGATAGAGAGAGAGACATAGGAGAGAGATACGTAGAGAGAGAGAGAAGATTTTGTGCAATTTTGTAGAGTCACGCAATAGGCAGACTGAGGATCATGCTTTGTTTCTCATTTCCAATTCATACTTTTATGTCCTTGACATCACGCTTTAAGTACATGTTCTTCTTCTTTGCATGTCTCTTGAGCACAAAGGATAAGTATCACTATAGCCACATAGCTTGTTGATCTTGATTCTATATCTTTCTTTGACGTCCACATGATACTCGAGTTCTGCCCTTCACGAATCTAGCTTGGCTTACATAATCCTTGTCGTGCACTTCTTCGTTTTCAACGCTAATGTGGCAATTCTTTCCTACTGTCAGAGTCACAAATCCTTGGGGTTTTAAGCAAGCTAGTGAATTCTGCTATCTCACCTCTCTTGATTTGGTCTCACTCCTATCGATTTGTTTCTATATTCTCTTGTATTCCTCTTATCTATATGGTCTTTAAAGCATGTACATGTTTGATCATCCTTGTTTCATTGATCATCTATATAGGTTTTCGCTAGATTGAATTTTTCTTGTGTAAGATCGAACTGATGGAACAAGAAAGCTAGAATTGTGATATTATAGAGGGTAATGGCTGCTAGCAACAAAAGTGCCTTTTCCTCTATCCTAATATTTGTGTTCTTGTGGGTTTTGTGGAAACTATAAACCCTTGTCCTAGCTGCTATCATGAACGGCTCCTAAAGAAACAAGATAGGTCATCTTCAGGGAAATCGTCAAAGATAGAGAGAGAGAGAGAGAAAGAGAAAAAATATGGAAGAAGGTTCCCCTATAAATCCATACATACATAAACAATCACATAGGACTATGACTAGAGCCTAACATAGAGAACATACCTCAAGAAGCACAGGTCCATCTTGATGTTTTTTCGACATTGCGTGAGTCTACAGCAATAGAGCTGATGGGATGCATTCGTGATGCAAAGGGAGCACTTGCTTTGAGGTGTGCCAATGAAAAGAGACAAATGAAGCGACCCCGTTCAAGTCTTGCCAATAAAGGCTGAGAGAGAGAGAGTGTGTGTGAGTGAGGCAACTTGAGAAGGATTAGGTGGCAGCAACACAAGACAAATCAGATGAAGGAGAGAGAGAGAGAGAGAGGGAGAAAAAGAAAATATAGCAGAGACTAGGAGATTTATCGCACAACATTAAATGGACATAGAAGAAGTGGGAGAGAGAGAGAGATAGATAGATAGATCGATAGAGAGAGAAATAGAATAGCGTGCATCACTAGGAGATTTATCGCACAACATTAAATGGACATAGAAGAAGTGGGAGAGAGAGAGAGATAGATAGATAGATCGATAGAGAGAGAAATAGAATAGCGTGCGATAGATGCAGAGATGATATGGTGGAAATATGGATAAAAAATAAGAGAGAGAAAGAGGGGGAGAGAGAGATAGAAAGGAAGAGGCGAGAGATAGACCTAGAAGGGAATTCTCACAATTGGAAATTCTTTTTCCTAAAAAGAAAATACATTTTTCGATCAACCAATCTCTTAGGGAGGCTGTCAAATTTGGCAGCACATCTCCCTTTCTAGATCTGCTTTGATTCTTACTACATTCCACAATGAACAACCAAACATTTTACTCAGTAACTCTTGCTTCTAGTTGATTTGTCCCTATAACAAAAGGATTCTCGCAAGCACCTACCATATCCACAGTGAACTGAGGCACAAAAAGCACAAAAAGAAGAGGTGTCGAAAGTCTCATTTACATGATGGAAAAATTGAGAGGAAGGAGGTGCACCACATATTTTGTTAGTTTTTACATTGGTCAAAATTCTATGGTGAGGGGTTTTCTGCATAAGAATCACTTTTTTTCTATCTCGATGAGGAAATGTCAAAGGAATCAGAACTTAACTTCCTACCTTAAACCCAACCAATTTAGACACCACCTCCTATTAAGTGTGACATGAAAGTTCACAATCTTTTTGAATCTTGAAATTTATCAAGACTATTGCCATTGTGCCAACTTAGACCCTTAAGATATTGGGTTTCATGCCCGATAAGGAGGCGAATATTACATAAATCCAAAGCATTGAATGTGCTTCTCAACATGCACCATTCTTCATTGTGACAACCCGTGGGCAAGAGCCCCCCCCCCCCCCCCCCCCCCATGTATTTCTATCTAGGCCTTTTTGGTGCTTGTATGGTTTGCCGACCGGCGCCAAATTGTGCGCAACTATAGGGGGACATGGTGAGCCTCCGACCCAAGTGACCAAAGTGAACCAAGCGATCTCTGCGATCAACGTGCGGTAGCCTTCGTGCTAGTCCCCTCCGTACGCACCTCTCGAAAGCGCCGTCGTGCCATCGAGGGGCCGTTGTAACGCGTTTGCCCGCGACGCTTAACGCGGGCCGGCTCACTGTAAACGTTCGCCCGCGACGTTCAACGCGGGCCGGCTTAGGCCGTCTCTTTTGTAAGCGTTCTCTTTCAATGCAAGTTGGTTTTTCATTCAAACGGTGATCTTCCGCTTCCAAGTAAGCGAACAAAGCAATCAAGTAAGTCACCCTACCGACGGGCCGGTGCGAGTCGCCGAGCGAGCCCGGGGTGCTTGCTTTCGTTTTATCACAGTTGGTATCAGAGCCTCGCTCGATCCAAGCGGCCTTGGAAAAGAGAACGGACCGGTTGTCACACCAGTGCTGGGGACCGAGTCTTAACGTTCTACTTAGTACACCGCGATGGAGGGTGAAGGCAACGACGCGTTTCTTAGCGACGTGGAGCCACGCGGTGGAGGCCACAAAGAGACAGGAAAGGAAAAACGGAGGAACAAGGGGAAACGTCAACCGACCCCGCCTCCCACAAATCGGAATTATGATCTTGGAACGTTGGAAAAGGAGAGGGATGAACTGCCCGTAGACTGGATGGTGGCTCAGGAAAACCGCATGGGCCGTCTTGAGTCCACCATCGCTGATCTGGCGCAGTTGTTGAAAGGTCAGGCAGAAACAAGGGAAAACAAGCCCAGGGATACGGGAAAGCAACCAGAGGTTCAACAGGGGGAGACATCGGGGCGCACGTCTCGACAAGGCCGTCGGCCTCGCGTCAGACGATACAACCTCATCTCCTCCTCGGACGATGGTAGCGACTTAGACTCCTATGGGAGGTTCAAACCGTGCCCACCCGAGAAGTTCCGGGGTAAACGCAACTCTCTCGCAGTCTCCAAATGGCTTCGAGACATGGAGCAATACCTCGATCTTCAAAGAGTGGGTAAGCGACATTGGGTGAAGATTGCCGCCTCCTTCCTAGCCGACGATGCCGACGCTTGGTTCTTGGCAGAGTCCGCAAGGGAGGAATTCAAGTCATGGAAAGAGTTCAAAGCAGCGTTTGAGGAGTATTTTATTCCTCAAAACGAATCATTCAAACTCAGGGATGAGTGGCGGGGCCTGAAACAAGAAGGGCCGTTGTCCGAATACATTCGCAAGTATAGAAGACTCATGTTGCAAATCACGGAGATGCACGATCTTGATCGGCTGCATGGGTTCCTATACGGATGTAGCGTTTGGACGCGGCGAGAGATAGAAAAACAGTCGCCCCCCACCTGGGAAGAAGCCATTGTCATGGCCGAAAGATATCAGGATGCGGAGAGCAACCGTCGTGCTCAAAGCATACGCAGAACAGAAAACGTATCACCCCGAAGAAATCAGCAGGGAGTGGGAAACAACATCTCAAACACCCGCCCTGCCACCGCTCAGAATACGGGCAATGCTCAAGTACAGAGAAACCCAACCACTCAAGGGAACAATCAACAGAGGGCGCTGCCAGCCCCTCAAATGCAAAGGAATGATCCCCGGCCGTTCTATAGGGTATGCTGCGGGAATCACTGGACGCACCAGTGCACGCGCAACAATAACCAGACGCGAGTGCAAACGGCTCATGTAGAAGAGGAGCCACCGAGACGAAACACAAACGTAATCCTAACAGAACTAGATGAAAACGAACAAGAGATACAAAACGGGAATGAAGCACCACATGTAGGTACGGTGGCCGCACTGCCAGGATGTTTTCCAATGACTTTAAGAATGATTCAAAATATGTATTTTTGGGGGACTTTGGGAACAAGAGAAAAGCAGTGTTAGTAGATTCAGGTGCAACACATAACTTTATGTCGCCAGAATGCGCAGCCAGTTTACAGTTGGCTTTGAGTAAGTTACCTGAAATGTCAGTAACCTTCGCCCAAGGCCGCGACGATAATGTGAAGATAGCACTGAACGTGAGAATGACAGTAGGTGAATGGTCCGCGAAGCTAGATTTTTTAGTAGTCCCGCTAGAGTCGTTCGACGTCATAGTTGGGCTATCTTTTATGGATAGATACATGGTCAGTCTATTAGGCAAAAAGATTGACAAGCTTCTCCTAGATATGCAAGGAAATATTGTGGTGGTGGACTGTTACAGAGTAGCAAGAAGGACCCCAGTAACACGTCAAGAGACACAAGGGAAACAAGAAAACGGAGACAATCCAGGATCGAACCCTCAAGAAATAAAAGCGAAAGCAAGTACGCCTCCAACGTCAAGGGAGGAATTAGACAGACAAAGAAAAGGAAAAACACCGATGCATCAAGAGGGTGCGTCGTCAAGTAGCCAGAACAAAGGGAACAAAGCCGTGAACCTACCACCAGGAAAATTAAAGTCAGTAGCCGCAGTAACAAGGGCAGTAAACAAACAACAGACACAAGGGCCAATGACGGCCAAGCAAGTGGAAAAGGCAATGAAACAAGGGGCTCAAGCACACTTGTGCCTCATAAAGTGTAATCACATAGACATAGAGGAACAGGAAAGTAACAAGATGAAGGTGGGTGACCAAAGAGTTCAGGAGGTACTTAGAGAGTTTCAGGACGTTCTACCGAGTCAGTTACCAAGCGGCCTGCCACCACTCAGGCAGGTACAACATAGAATCGAGGTCATGCCAGGCCAAGCTCCACCCGCAAAGGCACCTTATAGAATGAATGAGACAGACCTAAAGGAGTTAAAAAGGCAACTGGTAGAACTAGAACAGCAAGGGTTCATTCGACCCAGTAGTTCACCCTACGGTGCTCCCGTTTTATTCGTCAAGAAGAAAGATGGCAGCATGCGGTTGTGTGTGGACTATCGGGCTTTGAACAAGATTACAGTCAAGACCAGGTACCCAGTTCCAGTTATGGATGAATTGATGGACCGACTGGGTCAGGCGAAATTCTTCACACGAATAGATCTCAGATCCGGATATCATCAAATTCAGATTGCAGAACAAGACATTGAGAAGACGGCATTCAGAACTCGCTATGGCAGCTATGAGTGGCTAGTCATGGCTTTCGGACTTACAGGCGCTCCAGGCACGTTTTGCCGGGAGATGAGCGACGGATTCAGAGATATGTTGGATGAGTTCTTAATCATCTACATAGACGATCTTTTGATCTACAGCCGCAATTTAGAGGAACACCTCGACCACGTGAGAGCACTACTTCAACGTCTAAGGGAAAGACAGCTCTATGCCAAGCCAGAAAAGTGTGAATTTGCCATGACTTCAGTTGAATTTTTAGGTTTCATGGTTTCAGACAAAGGAGTGATGATAGACCCTCATAAAATCACAGCAGTTCGTCAATGGGCACCGCCTAGAACAGTCAGAGAAGTGAGAGAGTTCATAGGTTTCTGCCAGTTCCCACGAAAATTCATAAAAGACTTCAGTAAAGTGGCGGCTCCGCTCACAGAGTTAACCAAAGGTAAGGGTTGCTTTGTATGGGGGCCTAAGGAACAAGATGCTTTCGAGCAACTCAAACAGGTGATGTGCGAAGCTCCTGTGTTGAAGTTGCCAGAGTTTGACAAAGAATTCGAGATCCACACAGATGCATCAGGATTGGCAATTGGAGGGGTCCTTATGCAGGAAGGACGCCCTGTGGCTTATGAGTCACACAAATTTTCAAGTACAGAGTTAAGATGGAGCACTCACGAGAAGGAGATGCTCGCAGTGATCCACTGTTTGCGAAAGTGGCGTCACTATGTCCAAGATAAACACACAAAAATCTACACCGACAACATTTCACTCAAGTACTTTTGTACTCAGCCAAAGTTATCCCCCAAGCAAGCAAGGTGGCAGGATTTCTTGGCTGAATTTGACATAGACATAATTCACAAACCCGGTAAGCAAAACGTCATGCCAGACGCCCTGAGTAGAAGACCGACGCTGGCCGCAATTTCCATGGCCGAGAGTAAGACGAAAGATCAAATTCGTAAGTTGCAACAAACCGATCCGGAGATACAGAGGATCATAAAAAATGTACACTCGGGCTTAGATCATAAAGGGAAATACGCAATTGTGAACAACATGCTATATAGAAAGGGAAGGATTTACATACCGGACAACGCAGAAATACAAAGGATGCTTTTATGGGAAGCACACGATTGCCAGTTAGCCGGACATGGCGGACAAAGAAGAAGTTATGAACATTTAAAGGAGCATGTATTTTGGTCGAAGATGAAAGACGACGTGATTGAATATGTTCAAACATGCCCGACCTGTCAACTAGTAAGACAGCAGAAGATCAAACCGGCAGGCCTACTCCAACCCATGCCCGTTCCGAACCGTCCTTGGGACATGGTCAGCATGGATTTCATAACAGATCTACCAGCATCCGATGGGCATAATGCAATTATGGCAGTAGTGGATTATTTCTCTAAACAAGCACACTTCATACCGATGAAGCCACCTATGCAGGCAAAGGTGGTAGCACAAACTTTCTTCCAAAAAGTGTTTAAGTATCATGGCCTTCCTTTGGCTATCGTGTCAGACCGGGACACTAGATTCATGAGCGACTTATGGCGGGAACTTTTCTCCATCTTAGGGACTCAGCTTCGATTCTCGTCGGCCTATCACCCCGAGACCGATGGGCAAACAGAAAGAGTCAATCAAACCATAGAAAATTACTTGCGGAGTTACATTCAAGCGGACCAGAAGGATTGGGCCAAGCACCTTGACATTTTAGAATTCCATTATAACAGCTCAATCCATTCCAGTACATCTATGTCACCGTTCGAGGTGGCCACAGGGAAAAGTGTAATCACACCTATGGCACTCATGTCAGATGAAGTGCTAGTGGCAGCAGACCGGGAATGTGGTAATTTTTTACGAGACTGGCAATCTAAACTACGACAGGCGAAAGAGGCTCTTATCAAGAGCAAAGAAAGGATGGTAAGAATTGCTAATCAGAACCGAACAGAGGCGCCAGATTACCAAGTGGGTGACTTAGTTCTAGTAAATGCCAAGAACATCATTTTACCCAGGAATTTCACTCCAAAGTTCAATCATAGGTACTATGGACCGTACAGAATTAGTCACCGCTTCAACCAAGTGACATATCAGCTGGCTCTTCCACCCGAAATTCATATCCACAACTCGTTCCATGTGAGTTTGTTAAAACGCTTCCGCCTTGATACTCGCTTTGGACGTCAAGTTACATTGGTGGAAGACCCAATCGAACAACAACAGGTAGACTTGATCCTCAAGGAGAATAGCTCGCAATTCCTCGTCAAGTGGCGTGGCCGCCCCCTCAAGGAAGCCACATGGGTAAGTAAACAGAGTATGCCACCGACAGCCCAAAGCCTCATTGAGTCGTTCCAATCGACTCATCCTTCGACCTCCCAGGCGCGACTTCCGTAGCTTTACGAGGACGCAAAGCTCTTCGAAGCGGGGGAGAATATGTGACAACCCGTGGGCAAGAGCCCCCCCACCCCCCCCCCCCCCCCATGTATTTCTATCTAGGCCTTTTTGGTGCTTGTATGGTTTGCCGACCGGCGCCAAATTGTGCGCAACTATAGGGGGACATGGTGAGCCTCCGACCCAAGTGACCAAAGTGAACCAAGCGATCTCTGCGATCAACGTGCGGTAGCCTTCGTGCTAGTCCCCTCCGTACGCACCTCTCGAAAGCGCGGTCGTGCCATCGAGGGGCCGTTGTAACGCGTTTGCCCGTGACGCTTAACGCGGGCCGGCTCACTGTAAACGTTCGCCCGCGACGTTCAACGCGGGCCGGCTTAGGCCGTCTCTTTTGTAAGCGTTCTCTTTCAATGCAAGTTGGTTTTTCATTCAAACGGTGATCTTCCGCTTCCAAGTAAGCGAACAAAGCAATCAAGTAAGTCACCCTACCGACGGGCCGGTGCGAGTCGCCGAGCGAGCCCGGGGTGCTTGCTTTCGTTTTATCACATTCATAGTCCACTCTGCGAGTGAATGTATTCAAATCTGATCCGTTCGCATCTGTCTTGAATCGAGAGGTGCTTCCAAGAACGGGACGCTTTCGCATCATCCATGACAAAAAGAGCGTTTGTTTCCATCTTGAACACTGTCGCTTATTCAGCACGTTTTTCTCAGAATCGTATCCATTCGTTGCTTTCACTGAGGAATGGACAATCTTGTCATAGAATAGGTAATCATCTACCTTCGCTTCCTACTTTACAAGTCATACCTTCTGTTCTTTACCTGTCCTTCACTTTATACCTTTATTATTAATTGTCGACAACTATTTTTGGAAATATACGGGGCTTCTCAACTTGAATCATTTGAACTGCACGATATAGACAACGGATAGACCTTTTTTTCTATAAAGGAATGTCGGATGCACATCATGGAAGTAACAACAAACTATTAATGAAACTTGTGACGCATTGGAAATTTGTCAAAAAGAAATCAACTCAGTGCAATATGAGCCGTTATGAAACCACTCCGCGTAGTAGCTGCGAATGTCATGTTTTCCTCTAACCTACTAGGTTCAACTTTCCTTCTCCCAACCTCTTTATGTGCTCTTGAATATTCGCATTGATGACTTATTTCTTTGTCTATCTCTCTTAGTATCTAATTCTCATGTCTCTTTCTATCGCTTCCTCTGTCACGCGCACACACGTATGCGTGCAAAGACAAAAGAAAAACAATTGCATGTAAACCATGCACATATACATATGTATAAAGTACAAACATATATGTTTACACATATAAATACCTACATCCATGCATACATAAACAGACATACATGCACACATAGCTATAGTTATACATAAATACATACAAAGGCACATGCATAGACACATAAATATATGAACTCATAGATAGATCCATACATGCATATATTCGTGCATTCGTCCATTCATATATTTTTGTGTTTATGTACATACATATTCTATTCCTAAATACATGTGTATGTACATGAGTAAATTTTTAGCTACATGTATAAACATACAGATATATACTCGACACAGATATATCCATACATGCATATATTCGTACATTCGTCCATTCATATATTTTTGTGTTTATGTACATACATATTGCATTCCTAAATACATGTGTATGTACATGAGTAAATTTTTAGCTACATGTATAGACATACAGATATATACTCTAAAGTCCGTCTTCTCATGGGATATGACCCGCCATGCTCGCTGGGTCTGAGATGGCATAATAGTAATTGCTTAACAAAAATCACGAATATAAAAGGAAAAATTGATTTTTAGGTAAACCTCAACAAGAAGTGGTGCATGTCGTGGACACCGTTGCGATGGGATATGAAGTTCATGGCTATCCGGCATCCTCTCATAGAAACCAAAAAGTATGTCCTCTTATGGCAAGTCCTTCATAGGGGACTTTGGACCAACCTAAAAGCCTGCTTAATTTGTGGGTTATATCCTTGGTGTGATTTTTTGTGTCCGTCCATTGAAGATGTTGTTTATATCTTCTTTACTTGTCTTTACTTGTCCCAATTCTAACAGGCTCTAATAGATTGTTAAAATGAAAATTAGTCTTTAGAAGCATATCAACTTGGATGGAGCAAGGTGAAATCTACACCGTACTTAATTTTTTGTACCAGTAGAAGATTAAAGTTTATTACTCCGTTGCCCACGGTTGAGACAAGATAAAGTCATGGAGCATTGGGCTAAATACTCTCTCATTTTTTTATAAGCATTGAATATCTTATGTTTTTCCATTACATGTGATTACCAAATACCATTATAAATATTTACCGAAATTGGCCAATCCTATTTCCACGATTGAAGGATCGATAGACGAAGACCCATTTATAAAATAACCACATTATAAATTAAATAATCAATTATTATATTTTCACCAAGATTTATTGTTTTTTTGTATTCAAGGATCATGTTTAAATTTTCATTTAGACCTAGAGTTTGAATTTTCACTTTTATTTCTCTTGGTGTTAAGTAGCACCAGATTTCTTTGTTTAAAAATTTTATGATCTTTTTTGGGGCTATAGTGATATGCGAGTTCTAAATCCTTGTATTTATCACCAGGATGTGAGTTTGAAACTGATGGATTTCTTGCCCTTCAAAAATATAATCACATAAATCCTCACTATAGTTTTTGGATTTGCTTTTGGACGATGTACCTAGAAGGCAAGTGTACTGATTTCTTCACGATTATATTGGCTACAACTACGTTGATATGGCTAAGTCAAATATAAGAAATGGAAATTTTATTATTAATGGCGATGTGTCTGCTTGCACTATAAGGTGGTTCAAGCTTCTTAATGCCCCTAGTAACTTTTGGATAGCAAGAGAGACTTCACTTCATCTTTGAGGCCACTTTGAGAAGGATTAACTTGATTCTTCTTCATATGTGGATCCTTGAAATAAATTTTTGAGGTTTGCTAATAATTGTGCAACTCAACGATCACCTTGTCCTACCCTTCTTTCTAAACCTTTGAGTTTTTTATATCTATCACTCCAGCTAACTTCAATACTTTTAAGTATGGATATGGAGTCCATCATTCTTGACACAAACTTCATGTGGATAGTCTTTCCAAAGTGTCAGGAAAGCATTATATTGTGCCCCTTTACTAGACTAGACAAGATTTTAGAATTACACTTTTGATTACAATATCTCCTATGTATGGAAAATACTAAAATAATATATAACTAATACAAGAAATTCCATAACCCGGGACTAATAGGTATGAATAATTCAACTAGAAAAGATACAAGAGATCCTACAACCAGTGATCATAGCTATGAAGCATGATAACTCGATTACAAGAATTCTCTTCAAGGACATGATCTAGATACAAGAATTAGCTAGACAAGATCTTGTACTAGGAGATCACAACAGGACAAGGCTAGATGTCCAACAACCAAACTAACCAAAACTAGAACAAAAAACAAGAAAAGAACTAGAAATCGAACCTCAAAAGTACTTGGTGATCACGACTCCTTGAGCTCCCAAGACTCGAATTGGCAACACTCCATATGTATGTGGATAACCCCTCCATATATAGGTTTTCAAGGGTAGTTTTGAATTCATGAAGTGATTGATGATGCGATCGACTCGAAACAAGACCTCTAGGTGTCACAATTAGGTAAGTAAATAGTCAATCTCAGGGTTTTGGCATGTTCTAGATCCAATGAAATGTTTAGTTTCTCAAAAATCTGAACCAAATGAGAGATAGAAATTCACATCAAATATAAGGTTTATGATGGTTTCCTTGTCCATGACATTTATCACTTTGCTTCTTTCTTTGATTATTTTCTTTCTTTCGTGCTAGAGATCGAAGAGCAAAGAGATCTCCAAATTGAAAAGAATTTGCAAAAGCTTTCTCTGGATTGGAGATCCTAATAGGAGGGTTGTGCCAAAAGTGAAATGGGCTACTTGCATAAGCCAAAAAACACCAAGGTGGTTTGGGCATTCTCGATTTTGAAGAAATGGATACTAAGTTGGTAGTGAAATGGTGAATTATAGTGTGCAGCAATAGGTAAGCCTTTTAGAAACAACCAATTATAGTCCTAAGCTTGCTATAAGAAGTTATTTCACCAATTTAGGATGCGTATATGATGAGAAATCACATTAAGAAGTTAGGGATGTAATCTTGACTTTTTAGGAAGATGATAGTGAGCAAACCTAGGTGACTTGCACTGATGTTATCTCACAAGGTACTGCTAAATTGAGCACTAGCAGCAGACAACAGTAGATACCAAATGACTTGCATAAACTAAATCAAATGTATAATATTATGAATTTACAAAACAAGGGAGATGATTTAGGCTTACTCATACATGTGTGGGCTTAGTGTACCCACAAACTTGAAGCTCAATGTGTCCTTTATTTTATCTCTTCTACCCATAACTAAAAGTCACGGTCTTTTGTAGATGTATCTTCAATTTGAATTTTGAATCTATGACCAAAAGGTGATCCTATGTTCTAGGATTCTAAATGATGTCATTCTAACTAGTTGGTTGGCATGAAGTGCAACACGTAAATCCTCGAGATTCTCTATATTACTCTCTTTTACAATTATCTTGAGTTAAACTCATGTATTTTACAAGAGGTGTTCACATATGACTTATGGATAGTCACACCCAAGTTATGAAGTAAACCTTTGATATTTGGTCAAGCACTAAGGCTTTCCAAATGTACCAATAGCCACCTTTCAAGCCTAAGATGCTTGATTCTTCATTCCATAGGTACCTCTTACAAAACAATCATTGACTTGAACCTATTGAGTTTGCTTACATCGAGTGATTTGGTCATCATGTCTACACATTGCATTTGTGTAGATACATAGGACAATTGTATCTCCTTGCTTGCAATCTTTTCTCTAACAAGTGATAATGGACTTCTATATGCTTAGTCTTAGCATTAAAGATAGGATTAGCAGCTAAATCTATCCAAATATATAGGGAGTGCCAAAATCCAACCCTAAATCTGTATATAGGGTCTTGATCAACATTGCTTCTTGAGTCGCATTTACCAATCCTCTATATTCAGCTTCAGTTGAGGAGAGTGCTACAATAGGTTGTTTCTTGGAAGACCAAGAAATGAGCTTTTTACTTGCAAAAGATAGATATCTAGCTATACTTCTCCTATCATCTTTTGATCTTGCCTAATCTGCATTAGTGAAAAGCTTTACACTTAGATCAGATGTGTAAGGTAATATAAGCCCTCATTGATTTTGCCCTTTTGATACTTTAATATCCTTTTGGCTGCATCCATGTGAGGTTTCCTAGGAGTGTGCATGAATTGGCTAAGCACACTTACTCCATAGCAGATATCTACCCTAGTTAGGGTGGCATAATTCAAGCTTCCAAAAAGACTTTGGTAGCTTGTAATGTCTTCAATTGGTTCCCCTTCATGAGCACTTAACTTGTGATAGACCTCCATGGGAGTAGGTGCAACCTTAGAGTCGTGCATTTTGAATTTTGCAATCATATATTTAATGTACTTTCTTTGTGTAAAAAATCCCTTGATTTGTATAGACAACTTCTAATCCAAGAAAACAAGTGACCAATGAAAGGTCACTTATCTTGAATTCTTCCTTCATTTGGGCTTTGATCTTATTGATTCCATATACATCATTACCTGTAGGAATGATTTCATCTACATACACACATAAATATATAACTTGCAAGAATGTAACAATTCTATGGCTCCAAGCTCTAGGAGATTGTTTGAGACCATAGAGAGCTTTCCTGAGTTTGTAGAAATACTCATGGGATCTATCAACAAATCCAAGAGGTTGTGCCATAAACGCCTCCTATGTAATCCAACCATTTAAGAATACAATTTTTACATCCAACTAATAAATGTTCCAATTCCTTTAAGCAGCTATACTCATGAGAACTTTGATTGTTGGCATCTTTGCCACAAGGGAGAAGGTCTCCTCATAATCAATTCCTTGGGTCTGAGAAAACCCTTTAGCCACAAGGCTTGCTTTGTACCTGTTTATTGAACCATCTCAATTCTTTCTAACCTTATAAAAGCTACCTAAATCCAATGATCTTCATGGTTTGGTTCTTGAGAACTATGTCCTAAGTCTGATTCTCTTGGAGTGCTTGTATCTCTTCCTCCATTTCTTCTTTCCACTTTGATTTCTTGTTTTCTTCTTCAAAGGTTGATGGCTCCTCTGAGTTGATATCGTGAACAATATAGACTGATTGTTTAGTGACCAGAGAAGTGTGAAATCCATACCTTTTTGGCTTCTTCTTTTCCCTAGTTGATCTCCTTATTGTTTGTTGAGAAGATTCTACTATATCCCTGAAGTCTTGCATCTTTCTTTACCTTTGTTGTTCCATACCTTGAAATTCCTTCTTGGTGTCCTTTGATCATCATCAGAGTCACTTGAATCTTCATGTTGTTAATCTTTGACATTTTGAAGTGTTGGAAAGTCCTCCTCTAGGTCATAAGTTAGCTTGACTTTTTTGCAATCATCTTCAAACCATGACTTGTTTTCATAAAAAAACAACATCTCTACTAACAATAAAGCCTTTAGTACTTGGATTATACAACCTGCACCCTTTTTGATTTAGATCATATCCTATGAACACACATTTCTCTACCTTTGGATCCATTTTACCTCTAATTTGTGATGGGACATGTGCATAAGCTATGCACCCAAATATTCTGCAATGATGTAGGCTAGGTCTCCCTCCATTCCAAGCTTCATATGGTGTCATCCCATGCAATGCTTTGGTGGGAGCTTGTTGATGAGATAAGTGGTTGTAGACATAGCCTTTGCCCATAGATAGTTGGGTTATTTTCTCTCATTGATCATGGACCTTGCTGCCTCTAGAATGGTCCTATTCCTCCATCCTGCTACTCCATTTTGTTCTGGAGTATACCTAGTAGTGATTTCTCTTTTGATGCCTCTATCTTGGAGATATGCATCAAAATCATGGGAGAAGTATTCTCCCCCTCCATTTGACCTTAGCCTTTTCAAGGTTTTCCATGTTTGGTTTTCAACAAGAGTAAGATATTTTCTGAAACAATTGAACACTTCATCTCTAAGCTTCATAACATATAGTATAGTCCATTTGCTACAATTATCAAGGAATGATACATAGTACTTGGATCCTAAAATTTAAGGGTCTTTGCTAGGTCCCCAAACATCTGTGTGGACTAGATCCAATAGATCACCATGAATCTAACCTTTCTTCATATAGGGTTGTCTATGAGAATTCCCAAATTGACATGCACTACACTTCTTCTTTCTCTTCTACATGCGACAAAAAGTCTGGGTCTTTTATAGATGTCTCTTCAATTTGAATTTTGAATCTGCCACCTAAAAGGTAATCTTACATTTTAGGATTCCAATTGATTTGATTCTAACTAATTGGTTATTATGAAGTGCAACTCATAAAGCCACGAGATTCTTTGTATTACTCTCTTTTACAATTATCTTGATTTAAACTCATGTATTTTAAAAAGAGGTGTTCACATATGACTTATTGGATAGTCACACCCAAGTTATGATGTAAACCTTTGATATTTGGTCAAGCATCAAGTCTTGCAAAATGTACCAACTATGTATAGTGGTAAATGGGCTAGTCTTCGCATGTTTTGGTATTCTTTGTCAGCTTATGATCCTAGAAATTATGTCGTGTCCATGGAAACCATGACATCTTCTCCACCATTGTGATCTTCGTCCATCTCATAAAACACGACCATTTCTTCCATGTTTTTATTCCATGTAATGCTACCAGTACCTTGTACTTATACTTCCCTCTCCGTTGTCTCTTGTCCACAAGAGGTAACCATTGCAACGTCTATTGAGAATTCAAATCTATTGTAATTATGTGACTTCACATTGGTTCTTAATTCACAATACTATATGTAACTATATGTGTGTATATGATTCAGAATTAAAATCTATTGTAACTTTTTGACACAACATTGATTCTTACTTCATAATGGTATGTCTAATTGCATGTGTGTCTATGGTTGAGAATTAAAATCTATTGTCAACCTTGATTCTTACTTCACAGTAGCACGTGTGTGTATGATTCAGAACATCAAGAGATTTAAAAATTCTTAGAGAGATTCAAAGTAGCTTATATGTATTTTAAGATATATATTTAGTGGAATATACATCTTATTTGGTATTGATTTATATTGTCTTTCAATACATAGAAAGTCTTCATAAAGCAAGCATTATGGGAAAGGGAAAAGAACCGTCATATATAATTATTCATCAAGAGGGTAAAACAGTCTCCACAATCCAATGCAAATGTTTTGGAAATCCTTATTGTAGAGGTCGGAAACTCTCAGATGCCTTGGGATGAAGCTTCAGGAAGTGTTCAAGTGCTCTGACACGGATATATTTGAGTTCTGAGCAATCGACTGCTGTCATCTTTTCTTTGCTACCTCGGTTGTTTTGATACCTATCTCTCTCTATCCCCTTTTTTCTTTTCCCTTTCTCTCTCTTTCCCTCTCTCTCTCGGTCCCTCTCTCCCTCTTTTTCTCTCTTCCTCTCTCTCTTCCTCTCTCTCTTTTTCTCTCTCTTTCTCTCTCTTTTTCTCTCTCTCTCTCTCCCCCTCTCTTCCCCCCCCCCTCTCTCTCTCTTTCCTCCTCCCTCTTTTCCCTTTTTCTCTCTCTCTTTTCCCCGCATGTGAACCCCTCCCTTTTTTTCTCTCTCTCTCTCTCTCTCTCTCTCTTTCTATCTCCCTCTCTCTCTTCCTGTCTCTCTCCCCCCTCCCTTCTGTCTCTCCTCCCCCGCCCGCTGGCCTCCGCACCACCCACCCGCAGCCCCCCTAACCCGCCCTCCGCCCCCCACCCCTCACACCCGCCCTCCGCAACCCGCCCTCCGCAGCCCGCCCTCCGCAACCCGCCCTCCGCAACCCGCCCTCCGCCCCCCACCCCTCACACCCGCCCTCCGCCCCCCACCCCTCACACCCGCCCTCCGCATTCCCCCACCCCCTCCGCCCTCCGCATTCCCCCACCCCCTCCCGCAAGCCCCTCCTCCACCTATTCCCCCACTCCGCCCTCCGCCCTCCGCATTCCCCCACCCCCTCCCTCAAGCCCCTCCTCCACCTATTCCCCCACTCCGCCCTCCGCATTCCCCCACCCCCTCCGCCCTCTGCATTTCCCCACCCCTCCGCCCTCCGCATTCCCCCACCCCCTCCGCCCTCCGCATTTCCCCACCCCCTCCGCCCTCCGCATTCCCCCACCCCCTCCCGCAAGCCCCACCTCCACCTATCCCCTCCGCCCTCCGCATTCCCCTACTCCGCCCTCCGCATTCCCCCACCCCCTCCGTCCTCCGCATTCCCCCACCCCCTCCGCCCTCCACATTCTCCCACCCCCTCCGCCCTCCGCATTTCCCCACCCCTCCGCCCTTCGCATTCCCCCACCCCCTCCGCCCTCCGCATTTCCCCACCCCCTCCGCCCTCTGCATTCCCCCACCCCCTCCGCCCTCCGCATTTCCCCACCCCTCCGCCATCCGCATTCCCCCACCCCCTCCGCCCTCCGCATTTCCCCACCCCCTCCGCCCTCTGCATTCCCCCACTCCCTCCCGCAAGCCCCTCCTCCACCTATCCCCTCCGCTCTCCACATTCCCCTACTCCGCCCTCCGCATTCCCCCACCCCCTCCGCCCTCCGCATTCCCCCACCCCCTCCGCCCTCCGCATTCCCCCACCCCCTCCGCCCTCCGCATTTCCCCACCCCTCCGCCCTCCGCATTCCCCCACCCCCTCCGCCCTCCGCATTTCCCCACCCCCTCCGCCCTCCGCATTCCCCCACCCCCTCCACCCTCTGCATTTCCCCACCCGTCCGCCCTCCGCATTCCCCCACCCCCTCCGCCCTCCGCATTTCCCCACCCCCTCCGCCCTCCGCATTCCCCCACCCCCTCCGCCCTCCGCATTCCCGCACCCCCTCCGCCCTCCGCATTCCCCCACCCCCTCCCGCAATTCCCCTCCTCCACCTATCCCCTCCGCCCTCCGCATTCCCCCACCCCCTCCCGCCTCTACCCCCCACTCACACCGCCCCGCCACCTACTCACACACATATACACACACCCACACACCGACACATTCTTACTCCCATACACACTCACACCCCCGCACATGCACACACCCCAACACCCTCACACATGCAATACACACACACCCACACACACACACCACCACGCACACACACTTCCGCACACACACACACACACTCCCACACATGCACACCCACATACACGCATACACACACACCCACAACTACACACATGTGTACCCACGCAAGCACACACAAAGGCCCCCACATTTATGCCCCACACACCCACATACACATTTATACCCACACATAACCATCCTACATATTCTCACTCACAATCACACACACACCCATGTGACATACACACACACCCCCCCCCCCCTCACACACATACACACATACACCCGCACCATTATACATCCACCCCCGCACCATTCTGGGGACAATTCCTCCTTCCAAGCCATCTCAGGAGATGCTTCCAGTTCCGTTGGAACAGCTACAAAATAAAGTGAGAGAAATTTTTCAGTTATCTCCGGAAACTGAGGTTGTGATCACATATGTGGATAAGGAGAAATGGAGAGACCCTTCGTAGATGGGTTGTTTCTGAATCAATGGAAGAGGAGAAAGAAGCCGCTTCTGGTCCCAGAGTTTAGTGTGCTCGACATTTATCAGTCATTATCGGAGATAATTAGGACTTGAAATTAAAGTGGAATGGTGGAAAGTGAAAGTAGTCACCGCCAACTCTTCACGGCCCCTACCTATTTTGTGGATCTAATTCAAATCAAGTGGAATATTTGACCTACCCCCCAATTTTGGGTGATTATCCGGCGCGTGATCAGTGGACGTGAAGATTCGGCAGGGCCTCTTGGCCTATTGGGGCCTATAAAAGCAATGGATTTTTGTTCATTGGGGTACAACAATTTTAGGGACACAGTGGTTCGTGCATACGTGCAGAAGTCCTCTCTTGCACTTGGTGGTTTCAAGTCTACTATGGGAGCTACTCTGTAGTGTGTTTACAGAGGGGAGGCCTCTCAGTGAAGGGCTATGAGCACTATAGTGTAAAAGAGTAGTTTGGATTCTTCTTCTTTTCTATGAGTTAGTGTTGTTGATTAGGTTCTATCCTCTTGAGAAATTCTTAAAATTGTTCTGAGTTAGTATGCATATGAGTGGCCCCTTATGTTGATGAGAAGAATCTGTTGTACTGGAGTGAATTACTTTTAGGGTGGCTTGTTAGCCCTAAGCTTTTGGCTTGTTAGCCCTAAGCTTTTGGCTTGTTAGCCCTAAGTTTACACTTGTGAGCATCATTCATCATTTGCCCAACTTTGTAATCATCTGATTTGAATCAAGCAGTGTACAGTCTTCCTTGGTCATTGGTTGTCTATATTTTTTGAAGTATTTACCACTCTGTGCAAACTTTGTATCTGCCTGCTCACAGAAATGTTAAAGGGTATACTTCCCTAAAGAGAACCCCCCTTGAGTAGGTGACGTACTGGAAGTGTTTATTTTCTATAAAAGTGGATACCCCAATACCTCCTCTACAGTTTGGGACGCTCGGTGGGACCTTTGCATTTCTGTGAGAGGTGTTTTTCCCTATTGCAATTGCGAATAGGTACATGACCCATACACGAGCAGATAAGGAATCTCTTCGTCTTCGAAGGAGCCTTAACAAGTTAGCAATAACCACCGCTAGTGAGTCTACCTCCCCTCTGCCTTCCCTAAATTTGTCCATTGACTGGGGTGCGACACCATTGTCAAAAGAAGGGTATAGGAGAACTCTAGATTTCTCCTCAGATACGTCAGAAGAGACACCGGTCCAAATGGAGGATCTTTCTCATTTGCTCTCCAGGCTCAACATCAAGTTCCCTACCTTCAAGGGACATGCATATGAGGATGCTGATGATCATGTGAGAAGATTCATCTCTTTATGCCATGGGCGTGGTCTGCAGAATAGAGAAGATGCAATGTTGGCACTTTCTCCATCCACATTGGAGGGTCTTGCAGATAAATGGTATAGTCAATATGCAGATGGCCATTTCACTACATGGGAGGTTTTGAAGGCGGCGTTCTCACAGACATTCCGACCAAGTGATTCCTCGGAAAGAGCTCTAGATCAGCTAGAGAATTTGAATCTAAGGCCAGGTGAACCTTTTCATGAACTTCACACTAGAACAAAAGCACTTGTTGCAGGTCTGCCACATGCTCCAGGTGACTTTTTGGTTAAAAAGTGGATTGAAAAGGCTCTGCCCAGGTCATCTCAACAAAAGCTTCGTGAATCTCTTAGATTGGATGCGACCCTCAATGATTTTGTTGCAGCGGCATCACGCATTGAAGAAGCAAGGCAACATTTTGAAGGGGATACACAACCAAAGTACGTTGCAGACATGGATCCTATTGAGCAACTGAGGAGGGAATTGGAAGCATTGAAGACGCAGCAAAATCAACAAGAAGAGAAGGTCTTGCCACCACTGCGTCGCACCGATGATGAAGTAGCTCAACTTTGCCGAGAGTTAGAAGATTTGAAGACCACTCAGGATATAAGGAGACAAATTTGGTGTACAATCTGTAACAACAATGGACATTCCAATGCTAATTGCCCTATTAAGGTAAGCTATCAATTTTGTGGAAAAGATGGTCATGAAGCCAGAGATTGTTATTACCTCAAGGGTACACAGCAGAGAGGTAACCCTCAAACTTTGGATTCATACTATGCTAGTACTTCAAATACATCTAATAGAGAGGAGAATAGGCCTGCAAAGCTTAGATATAATAGACCCTTGATGTGCTATCGTTGTGGTGAATATGGCCACATGCAAAATAGGTGTTCCCTCCCTGAAGATACACCACCTTGTCAACATTGTCCAGAGGCCAAGGATCATTATACCAAAGATTGCCTAAGAGGTCGTCCTGCTCCAATTCATATGATTGCAGTCTCTCCACATGAAGAAGGAAAAACCACTCAGACTTATGCTGTTTCATCCTCTACTATGCCCATGATGACCAGAGCTAGACAAGCAGCAACAAACCTTAGGGGGAAACAACAAGGAATTCAGGATAAAGAGGAAGAAAAGAAGTCTAGATGGAAGGACCAAGTGGAAATTGAAGGAGCTTATGAAGAAATGACTACTTCTCTAAGAGGCCAACCAACACGTCTACAAGAAAATACTCAAGAGGTAAACATTGAACAGATCTTGAAAGGTATTCATCACAAGATTAGTCTCTATGAACTTATAAGGATGGATTCACAAATAAGGAGTGATTTATTAAAGATTATACACTCTGCTCACTTGGTCCAATCACCTAGTATAGATGGTTTCATGGTTGATTTTCCTCCTGCACCCTTAGCAGACTACCAAAGTTCGAGATTATCAGTTTGTATAAAGGATGAAGCTCTTACAGGTGTGATCATAGATGGAGGCTCTGGTATCAATTTGATGCCAGATTTTACAATGAAGAAGCTGAAATTGAACCCCACCAAGTTGGCACCATTCACGGTTACATTGGCAGATCAACATCGGGTTGCGCCACTTGGCATTATTGAAAAGGTATTGATGGTAGTACAGGGTTGCCACTTTGTGTTGGATTTTGTTGTCATTGCACTTCCACAGGAGACTTCCTATCCTTTGCTCCTGGGGAGACCTTGGCTGAGACAAGCAAAAGCTTTGCAAGATTGGGGAAAAAATAAACTATGGATTACAAATACCAATAGCCAACTGCAACTACATTTTGAAGAAGGATTCGACTCAGGAAAAACTACTGGATATACTATGGATACTCAGGTAATGCCCTCTCTACCCCAAGAAGATGATACATTGTTAAATTGGATGATGGGAAGTGCACAGTGTTGCACAGTGGAGATCAATGAAATTGAGGAAGAAGTTGCAGATAAGGAAATTACAGAAAAGGGAAATGAAGACCACAAGGTGTTGGAGAATGAGCAATTGCAGGAAAGCACAAGCCGTGAGGGGGCAACCAATATAAAAGTATCAGAGTTGGAAGATTATGAACTCAAGAGCATAGAAGATCTTCCTTTTGCAGATATACCTCAAGGATGGAGGGAAGAACATGTTGCAGAATATAAATTAAAATCCACTCCCGCATATAGTGGAGATGATTTCTCAAGCAAGAGTAGTCCTGAAACATTAGTTCAAGAAGTCAATTTAGGGGATGAAGAGAACCCTCAAGTAGTCCATTTGGCATCCTGGTTGTGGGATTATCCTCCTTTGCTACAAAAGGTAACTTCTTTGCTTTTTACTTACAAAAGTGTCTTCGCATGGTCCTACAAAGATTTAACAGGAATACCAGAAGAGCTTGGGTTACATCGGATACCCTTAGTTGAGGGAGCCGCGCCAGTAAGAAGTAGGCCATATCGACTCAATCCAAAGTATGCAGAGGCGGTAAAGGCAGAGATTACAAAACTAGAGGAAGCAGGTATAATTGTGCCAGTAGAACATTCCAGGTGGCTCTCCTCTATGGTTATTGTGCCCAAGAAAAATAGCGGAAAAATAAGAGTATGTGTTGATTTCCGTGCTTTGAATAAAGTGACTATTCAAGATGGATTTCCTCAGCCCTTCACAGAGCAAGTACTTGAAGAGGTAGCTGGTCACACTTTGTATAGTTTCTTGGATGGTTTTAGTGGCTACAATCAGATAGTGATCCATCCTGATGATAGGGACAAAACAGCCTTTGTCACTCCCTGGGGCACTTATGTCTATACTCGAATGGCTTTTGGTTTGAAGAATGCGCCAACTTCATTTAATAGAACGATGTATCTGATATTGGGCAAATGGTTAACAACCTTTCTACGCATTTTCATGGATGACTTTTCAGTATTTTCAGGTACAGATAGAAGGGCAGCAGTTCAAGATTTCCATGACCATTTGGAAAATCTAAAAGAAATTTTTGAGCAATGTCTCAAAACAGGTTTGAAATTGAATCCTGATAAATGTCACTTTTTGGTCACTAAGGGCACTCTTCTTGGTCACATAGTATCTGCTGAAGGTATAACTGTTGACCCTGCAAAGGTTACAGCTATTCTTTCCATGCCTATTCCACAAAGTCCAAAGGAAGTGCAAAGTTTCTTGGGCCATGCAGGGTATCACAGAAGATTCATTCGAATGTATTCAGAAATTGCTAAGCCTTTGTCAAGGCTTACTAGTAAAAAGATTCCTTTCTCATGGAGTGCTGAAGCTGACAAAGCATTTTGTGAACTAAAGTTGAGGCTATGTACTACTCCACTTTTAAGTGTTCCTAATTGGTCATTAGAATTTCATGTGCATACAGATGCTAGTCTTCATGCTGTTGGTGCAGTTCTAGCTCAACCATCATCTCACAAAGTGGATAGACCTATCTCTTATGCAAGCAGACTACTCAACCAAGCTGAAAGAAATTACAGTACAACGGAAAGAGAAGGTTTGGCTATCGTATTTGCTCTTTAGAAGTTCCGACATTATCTCCTTGGTGTACATTTCATTGTTATTTCCGACCATGAGCCCTTGAAGTATTTGATAAACAAGCCTAGAGTAGCTGGAAGGATTTGGAGATGGTTACTCTTATTTCAAGAATTCAATTTTGATATTCATATTAAGCCAGGAAAAGAGCACTACATGGCAGATCAAGTGTCCAGGACGGCAATGAGCAAAAAGGCAACAGGTATTAATGATGAATTGGTGGATAGCAATCTTTTTCTAGTAGCAATTCGGACAGGTTGGTATGATGAAATTCTTCATGTTCTCACTACTGGAAAGATCCCAGAACACTTGACACCTGTAGAAAAGAGAAGATTGCTCCTGAAAACCAAAGCATATTCTCTTATAAATGGAAATTTATATAAATACTGTCAGGATGACATATTGAGAAGGTGTGTCTATCCAGAGGAGGTAAATCTTCTGCTGGAAGCTGCACACAGTGAAGGACATCTAAGGGCGGAAGAATTGGCTCATAGAATCATCCACAAAGGTTTATGGTGGCCTCATATTTTCAAGGATGCAATCAAGTTTTCGAAAGAATGCCACATCTGCCAGAGGTGTGCTCCCGCGCCAACCAGATTGAATTTCCAACCATTGGTCATATCTACAGGATGGTTTCCATTTGAACGATGGGGTCTTGATTTCATAGGGCCAATTAGCCCAACTGGGCAACCAGGAGGTAAAAAGTACATTTTGATGGCCACATGCTATGCCACTAAATGGATAGAGGCTAAAGCTACTGTGGACTACACGGCTTTAACAGTAGCTAAATTTATGTATAAACGTATTTTCTCAAGATTTGGTTGCCCACTGGAAATTACTAGTGACAGGGGCACACATTTTGTAAATCAATTGCTCCAGTTTATATTTGATAGGTACAAAATCTTCCATAAAAAATCTTGTGCCTACTACCCAAGGGCCAATGGCCAAGCAGAGAGTTCCAATAAGATTTTGATTGGACTGCTTCGCAAATTATCTTTTGATTATCAAAACTCCTGGCCGCTGGCATTGATCGGTGCAATTTGGGCTTTCAGAACCACGAAGAGGGGAACCACAGACGAAACTCCATTTCGGTTAGTATATGGGAAAGAAGCATTGGCACCATTCGAGTTTATCATCAGAAAAGAAATAGGAATCAAAACCATTGGAATTGAACCCCCCATTCAGAGATTGGTGGCATTAGAAGAGTACAGAGAAGAGGCAATGCAGAAACTTCTGGTGACACAAGAAGAGCGCAAGAAATTACATGACAGGTATCTGAGATCGAATGAAGTTCAAGAAGGGTCCATGGTTTTAGTGCATCAAGTCTCGGCAATTTCAACTAAATTGGCCCCCAAATGGTCAGGACCATATAAGGTTATCAAGGTATTGCCACATGGTGCAGTGCATCTGGAAGATCTGCAGGGTAAAAGGATGCCCCTCGTCAACATCTCCAGGGTGAAGAAGTATCGGAACTAGGACAAAGTGGAAGCATTCTATCCCTTGTACATACCATGTTTCTTTTCAGTAGTTGCAGTTAAATCTCATTGAAATAAGCATATAAAGGAGTTATTGCACCGGGATGGTGCAAAACCTTGATGTGGGGGTCTGTAGAGGTCGGAAACTCTCAGATGCCTTGGGATGAAGCTTCAGGAAGTGTTCAAGTGCTCTGACACGGATATATTTGAGTTCTGAGCAGTCGATTTCTGTAATCTTTTCTTTGCTACCTCGGTTGTTTTGATACCTATCTCTCTCTATCCCCTTTTTTCTTTTCCCTTTCTCTCTCTTTCCCTCTCTCTCTCGGTCCCTCTATCCCTCTTTTTCTCTCTTCCTCTCTCTCTTCCTCTCTCTCTTTTTCTCTCTCTTTTTCTCTCTCTTTCTCTCTCTTTTTCTCTCTCTCTCCCCCTCTCTTCCCCCCCCTCTCTCTCTCTCTTTCCTCCTCCCTCTTTTCCCTTTTTCTCTCTCTCTTTTCCCCGCGTGTGAACCCCTCCCTTTTTCTTCTTCTCTCTCTCTCTCTCTCTCTCTCTCTCTCTCTCTCTCTCTCTCTCTCTCTCTCTCTCTCTCTCTCTCTCTCTCTCTCTCTCTCTCTTTCTATCTCCCTCTCTCTCTTCCTCTCTCTCTCCCCCCTCCCTTCTCTCTCTCCTCCCCCGCCCGCTGGCCTCCGCACCGCCCACCCGCAGCCCCCCTAACCCGCCCTCCGCCCCCCATCCCTCACACCCGCCCTCCGCCCTCCGCCCTCCGCCCCCCGCCCCTCACACCCGCCCTCCGCATTCCCCCACCCCCTCCGCCCTCCGCATTCCCCCACCCCCTCCCGCAAGCCCCTCCACCTATTCCCCCACTCCGCCCTCCGCATTCCCCCACCCCCTCCGCCCTCCGCATTTCCCCACCCCTCCGCCCTCCGCATTCCCCCACCCCCTCCACCCTCCGCATTTGCCCACCCCCTCCGCCCTCCGCATTCCCCCATCCCCTCCCGCAAGCCCCTCCTCCACCTATCCCCTCCGCCCTCCGCATTCCCCTACTCCGCCCTCCGCATTCCCGCACCCCCTCCGCCCTCCGCATTCCCCCACCCCCTCCGCCCTCCGCATTCCCCCACCCCCTCCGCCCTCCGCATTTCCCCACCCCTCCGCCCTCCGCATTCCCCAACCCCCTCCGCCCTCCGCATTTCCCCACCCCCTCCGCCCTCCGCATTCCCCCACCCCCTCCGCCCTCCGCATTTCCCCACCCCTCCGCCCTCCGCATTCCCCCACCCCCTCCGTCCTCCGCATTTCCCCACCCCCTCTGCCCTCCGCATTCCCCCACCCCCTCCTGCAAGCCCCTCCTCCACCTATCCCCTCCGCCCTCCACATTCCCCTACTCCGCCCTCCGCATTCCCCCACCCCCTCCGCCCTCCGCATTCCCCCACCCCCTCCGCCCTCCGTATTCCCCCACCCCCTCCGCCCTCCGCATTTCCCCACCCCTCCGCCCTCCGCATTCCCCCACCCCCTCCGCCCTCCGCATTTTCCCACCCCCTCCGACCTCCGCATTCCCCCTCCGCCCTCCGCATTTCCCCACCCCTCCGCCCTCCGCCCTTCGCATTCCCCCACCCCCTCCGCCCTCCGCATTTCCCCACCCCCTCCGCCCTCCGCATTCCCCCACCCCCTCCGCCCTCCGCATTCCCCCACCCCCTCCGCCCTCTGCATTCCCCCACCCCCTCCCGCAATTCCCCTCCTCCACCTATCCCCTCCGCCCTCCGCATTCCCCCACCCCCTCCCGCCTCTACCCCCCACTCACATCGCCCCGCCACCTACTCACACACATATACACACACCCACACACCGACACATTCTTACTCCCATACACACTCACACCCCCGCACATGCACAAACCCCAACACCCTCACACATGCAATACACACACACCCACACACACACACACCACCACGCACACACACTTCCGCACACACACACACACTCCCACACATGCACACCCACATACACGCATACACACACACCCACAACTACACACATGTGTACCCACGCAAGCACACACAAAAGCCCCCACATTTATGCCCCACACACCCACATACACAATTATACCCACACATAACCATCCTACATATTCTCACTCACAATCACACACACACCCATGTGACATACACACACACACCCCCCCTCACACACATACACACACATACACCCGCACCATTATACATCCACCCCCGCACCATTCTGGGGACAATTCCTCCTTCCAAGCCATCTCAGGAGATGCTTCCAGTTCCGTTATAACAGCTACAAAATCAAGTGAGAGAAATTTTTCAGTTATCTCCGGAAACTGAGGTTGTGATCACATATGTGGATAAGGAGAAATGGAGAGACCCTTCGTAGATGGGTTGTTTCTGAATCAATGGAAGAGGAGAAAGAAGCCGCTTCTGGTCCCAGAGTTCAGTGTGCTCGACATTTATCAGTCATTATCGGAGATAATTAGGACTTGAAATTAAAGTGGAATGGTGGAAAGTGAACGTAGTCACCGCCAACTCTTCACGGCACCTACCTATTTTGTGGATCTAATTCAAATCAAGTGGAATATTTGACCTACCCCGCAATTTTGGGTGATTATCCGGCGCGTGATCAGTGGACGTGAAGATTCGGCAGGGCCTCTTGGCCTATTGGGGCCTATAAAAGCAATGGATTTTTGTTCATTGGGGTACAACAATTTTAGGGACACAGTGGTTCGTGCATACGTGCAGAAGTCCTCTCTTGCACTTGGTGGTTTCAAGTCTACTATGGGAGCTACTCTGTAGTGTGTTTACAGAGGGGAGGCCTCTCAGTGAAGGGCTATGAGCACTATAGTGTAAAAGAGTAGTTTGGATTCTTCTTCTTTTCTATGAGTCAGTGTTGTTGATTAGGTTCTATCCTCTTGAGAAATTCTTAAAATTGTTCTGAGTTAGTATGCATATCAGTGGCCCCTTATGTTGATGAGAAGAATCTATTGTACTGGAGTGAATTACTTTTAGGGTGGCTTGTTAGCCCTAAGTTTACACTTGTGAGCATCATTCATCATTTGCCCAACTTTGTAATCATCTGATTTGAATCAAGCAGTGTACGGTCTTCCTTGGTCATTGGTTGTCTATATTTTCTGAAGTATTTACCACTCTGTGCAAACTTTGTATCTGCACCACTGGAAGCATCTCCTGAGATGGCTTGGAAGGAGGAATTGTCCCCAGAATGATGCGCGGGTGGATGTATAATGGTGTGGGTGTATGTGTGTGTATGTCTGTGAAGGGGGGGGGTGTGTGTGTATGTCACATGGGTGTGTGTGTGATTGTGAGTGAGAATATGTAGGATGGTTATGTGTGGGTATAAATGTGTATGTGGGTGTGTGGGGCATAAATGTGGGGGCCTTTGTGTGTGCTTGCGTGGGTACACATGTGTGTAGTTGTGGGTGTGTGTGTATGCGTGCATGTGGGTGTGCATGTGTGGGAGTGTGTGTGTGTGTGTGTGCGGAAGTGTGTGTGCGTGGTGGTGTGTGTGTGTGTGGGTGTGTGTGTATTGCATGTGTGAGGGTGTTGGGGTGTGTGCATGTGCGGGGGTGTGAGTGTGTATGGGATTAAGAATGTGTCGGTGTGTGGGTGTGTGTATATGTGTGTGAGTAGGTGGCGGGGCGGTGTGAGTGGTTAGAGGCGGGAGGGGGTGGGGGAATGCGGAGGGCGGAGGGGATAGGTGGAGGAGGGGCTTGCGGGAGGGGGTGGGGGAATGCGGAGGGCGGAGGGGGTGGGGGAATGCGGAGGGCGGAGGGGGTGGGGGAATGCGGAGGGCGGAGGGGTGGGGAAATGCGGAGGGCGGAGGGGGTGGGGGAATGCGGAGGGCGGGTTTGAGGGGCGGGGGGCGGAGGGAGGGTTGCGGAGGGCGGGTTGCGGAGGGCGGGTTGCGGAGGGCGGGTGTGAGGGGTGGGGGGCGGAGGGCGGGTTAGGGGGGCTGCGGGTGGGTGGTGCGGAGGCCAGCGGGCGGGGGAGGAGAGAGAGAAGGGAGAGGGGAGAGAGAGAGGAAGAGAGAGAGGGAGATAGAAAGAGAGAGAGAGAGAGAGAAAAAAAAGGGAGGGGTTCACACGCGGGGAAAAGAGAGAGAGAAAAAGGGAAAAGAGGGAGGAGTAAAGAGAGAGAGAGAGGGGGGGGGGAAGAGAGGGGGAGAGAGAGAGAAAAAGAGAGAGAAAGAGAGAGAAATAGAGAGAGAGGAAGAGAGAGAGGAAGAGAGAAAAAGAGGGAGAGAGGGACTGAGAGAGAGAGGGAAAGAGAGAGAAAGGGAAAAGAAAAAAGGGGATAGAGAGAGATAGGTATCAAAACAACCGAGGTAGCAAAGAAAAGATGACAGCAATCGACTGCTCAGAACTCAAATATATCCGTGTCAGAGCACTTGAACACTTCCTGAAGCTTCATCCCAAGGCATCTGAGAGTTTCCGACCTCTACAGACCCCCACATCAAGCTTTTGCACCGTCCCGGTGCAATAACTCCTTTATATGCTTATTTCAATGAGATTTAACTGCAATTACTGAAAAGAAACATGGTATGTACAAGGGATAGAATGCTTCCACTTTGTCCTAGTTCCGATACTTCTTCACCCTGGAGATGTTGACGAGGGGCATCCTTTTACCCTGCAGATCTTCCAGATGCACTGCACCATGTGGCAATACCTTGATAACCTTATATGGTCCTGACCATTTGGGGGCCAATTTAGTTGAAATTGCCGGGACTTGATGCACTAAAACCATGGACCCTTCTTGAACTTCATTCGATCTCAGATACCTGTCATGTAATTTCTTGCGCTCTTCTTGTGTCACCAGAAGTTTCTGCATTGCCTCTTCTCTGTACTCTTCTAATGCCACCAATCTCTGAATAGGGGGTTCAATTCCAATGGTTTTGATTCCTATTTCTTTTCTGATGATAAACTCGAATGGTGCCAATGCTTCTTTCCCATATACTAACCGAAATGGAGTTTCGCCTCTCGTTCCCCTCTTCATGGTTCTGAAAGCCCAAATTGCACCGATCAATGCTAGCGGCCAGGAGTTTTGATAATCGAAAGATAATTTGCGAAGCAGTCCAATCAAAATCTTATTGGAACTCTCTACTTGGCCATTGGCCCTTGGGTAGTAGGCACAAGATTTTTTATGGAAGATTTTGTACCTGTCAAATATAAACTGGAGCAATTGATTTACAAAATGTGTGCCCCTGTCACTAGTAATTTCCAGTGGGCAACCAAATCTTGAGAAAATACGTTTATACATAAATTTAGCTACTGTTAAAGCCGTGCAGTCCAGAGTAGCTTTAGCCTCTATCCATTTAGTGGCATAGCATGTGGCCATCAAAATATACTTTTTACCTCCTGGTTGCCCAGTTGGGCTAATTGGCCCTATGAAATCAAGACCCCATCGTTCAAATGGAAACCATCCTGTATATATGACCAATGGTTGGAAATTCAATCTGGTTGGCGCGGGAGCACACCTCTGGCAGATGTGGCATTCTTTAGAAAACTTGATTGCATCCTTGAAAATATGAGGCCACCATAAACCTTTGTGGATGATTCTATGAGCCAATTCTTCCCCCCTTAGATGTCCTTCACTGTGTGCAGCTTCCAGCAGAAGATTTACCTCCTCTGGATAGACACACCTTCTCAATATGTCATCCTGACAGTATTTATATAAATTTCCATTTA
The DNA here is from genome assembly GCA_020310875.1 of Ceratopteris richardii. Lineage (NCBI taxonomy): Eukaryota > Viridiplantae > Streptophyta > Polypodiopsida > Polypodiales > Pteridaceae > Ceratopteris > Ceratopteris richardii. The sequence continues at coordinate 43,710 of MU261758.1, read as the reverse complement.
TAAGAGAATATGCTTTGGTTTTCAGGAGCAATCTTCCCTTTTCTACAGGTGTCAAGTGTTCTGGGATCTTTCCAGTAGTGAGAACATGAAGAATTTCATCATACCAACCTGTCCGAATTGGTACTAGAAAAAGATTGCTATCCACCAATTCATCATTAATACCTGTTGCCTTTTCGCTCATTGCCGTCCTGGACACTTGATCTGCCATGTAGTGCTCTTTTCCTGGCTTAATATGAATATCAAAATTGAATTCTTGAAATAAGAGTAACCATCTCCAAATCCTTCCAGCTACTCTAGGCTTGTTTATCAAATACTTCAAGGGCTGATGGTCGGAAATAACAATGAAATGAACACCAAGGAGATAATGTCGGAACTTCTGAAGAGCAAATACGATAGCCAAACCTTCTCTTTCCGTTGTACTGTAATTTCTTTCAGCTTGGTTGAGTAGTCTGCTTGCATAAGAGATAGGTCTATCCACTTTGTGAGATGATGGTTGAGCTAGAACTACACCAACAGCGTGAAGACTAGCATCTGTATGCACATGAAATTCTAATGACCAATTAGGAACACTTAAAAGTGGAGCAGTACATAGCCTCAACTTTAGTTCACAAAATGCTTTGTCAGCTTCAGCACTCCATGAGAAAGGAATCTTTTTACTAGTAAGCCTTGACAAAGGCTTAGCAATTTCTGAATACATTCGAATGAATCTTCTGTGATACCCTGCATGGCCCAAGAAACTTTGCACTTCCTTTGGACTTTGTGGAACAGGCATGGAAAGAATAGTTGTAACCTTTGCAGGGTCAAGAGTTATACCTTCAGCAGATACTATGTGACCAAGAAGAGTGCCCTTAGTGACCAAAAAGTGACATTTATCAGGATTCAATTTCAAACCTGTTTTGAGACATTGCTCAAAAATTTCTTTTAGATTTTCCAAATGGTCATGGAAATCTTGAACTGCTGCCCTTCTATTTGTACCTGAAAATACTGAAAAGTCATCCATGAAAATGCGTAGAAAGGTTGTTAACCATTTGCCCAATATCAGATACATCGTTCTATTAAATGAAGCTGGCGCATTCTTCAAAGCAAAAGCCATTCGAGTATAGACATAAGTGCCCCAGGGAGTGACAAAGGCTGTTTTGTCCCTATCATCAGGATGGATCACTATCTGATTGTAGCCAGTAAAACCATCCAAGAAACTATACAAAGTGTGACCAGCTACCTCTTCAAGTACTTGCTCTGTGAAGGGCTGAGGAAATCCATCTTGAATAGTCACTTTATTCAAAGCACGGAAATCAACACATACTCTTATTTTTCCTCTATTTTTCTTGGGCACAATAACCATAGAGGAGAGCCACCTGGAATGTTCTACTCACACAATTATACCTGCTTCCTCTAGTTTTGTAATCTCTGCCTTTACCGCCTCTGCATACTTCGGATTGAGTCGATATGGCCTACTTCTTACTGGCGCGGCTCCCTCAACTAAGGGTATCCGATGTAACCCAAGCTCTTCTGGTATTCCTGTTAAATCTTTATAGGACCATGCGAAGACACTTTTGTAAGTAAAAAGCAAAGAAGTTACCTTTTGTAGCAAAGGAGGATAATGCCACAACCAGGATGCCAAATGGACTACTTGAGGGTTCTCTTCATCCCCTAAATTGACTTCTTGAACTAATGTTTCAGGACTACTCTTGCTTGAAAAATCATCTCCACTATATGCGGGAGTGGATTTTAATTTATATTCTGCAACATGTTCTTCCCTCCATCCTTGAGGTATATCTACAAAAGGAAGATCTTCTCTGCTCTTGAGTTCATAATCTTCCACCTCTGATACTTTTATATTGGTTGCCCCCTCACGGCTTGTGCTTTCCTGCAATTGCTCATTCTCCAACACCTTGTGGTCTTCATTGCCCTTTTCTGTAATTTCCTTATCTGCAACTTCTTCCTCAATTTCATTGATCTCCACTGTGCAACACTCTGCACTTCCCATCATCCAATTTAACAATGTATCATCTTCTTGGGGTAGAGAGGGCATTACCTGAGTATCCATAGTATATCCAGTAGTTTTTCCTGAGTCGAATCCTTCTTCCAAATGTAGTTGCAGTTGGCTATTGGTATTTGTTGAAATCCATAGTTTATTTTTTCCCCAATCTTGCAAAGCTTTTGCTTGTCTCAGCTAAGGTCTCCCCAGGAGCAAAGGATAGGAAGTCTCTTGTGGAAGTGCAATGACAACAAAATCCAACACAAAGTGGCAACCTTGTACTACCATCAATACCTTTTCAATAATGCCAAGTGGCGCAACCCGATGTTGATCTGCCAATGTAACCGTGAATGGTGCCAACTTGGTGGGGTTCAATTTCAGCTTCTTCATTGTATGGCATCAAATTGATACCAGAGCCTCTATCTATGATCACACCTGTAAGAGCTTCATCCTTTATACAAACTGATAATCTCGAACTTTGGTAGTCTGCTAAGGGTGCAGGAGGAAAATCAACCATGAAACCATCTATACTAGGTGATTGGACCAAGAGAGCAGAGTGTATAATCTTTAATAAATCACTCCTTATTTGTGAATCCATCCTTATAAGTTCATAGAGACTAATCTTGTGATGAATACCTTTCAAGATCTGTTCAATGTTTACCTCCTGAGTATTTTCTTGTAGACGTGTTGGTTGGCCTCTTAGAGAAGTAGTCATTTCTTCATAAGCTCCTTCAATTTCCACTTGGTCCTTCTATCCAAACTTCTTTTCTTCCTCTTTATCCTGAATTCCTTGTTGTTTCCCCCTAAGGTTTGTTGCTGCTTGTCTAGCTCTGGTCATCATGGGCATAGTAGAGGATGAAACAGCATAAGTCTGAGTGGTTTTTCCTTCTTCATGTGGAGAGACTGCAATCATATGAATTGGAGCAGGACGACCTCTTGGGCAATCTTTGGTATAATGATCCTTGGCCTCTGGACAATGTTGACAAGGTGGTGCATCTTCTGGGAGGGAACACCTATTTTGCATGTGGCCATATTCACCACAACGATAGCACATCAAGGGTCTATTATATCTAGGCTTTGCAGGCCTATTCTCCTCTCTATTAGATGTATTTGAAGTACTAGCATAGTATGAATCCAAAGTTTGAGGGTTACCTCTCTGCTGTGTACCCTTGAGGTAATAACAATCTCTGGGTTCATGACCATCTTTTCCACAAAATTGACAGCTTACCTTAATAGGGCAATTAGCATTGGAATGTCCATTGTTGTTACAGATTGTACACCAAATTTGTCTCCTTATATCCTGAGTGGTCTTCAAATCTTCTAACTCTCGGCGAAGTTGAGCTACTTCATCATCGGTGCGATGCAATGGTGGCAAGACCTTCTCTTCTTATTGATTTTGCTGCGTCTTCAATGCTTCCAATTCCCTCCTCAGTTGCTCAATAGGATCCATGTCTGCAGCGTACTTTGGTTGTGTATCCCCTTCAAAATGTTGCCTTGCTTCTTCAATGCGTGATGCCGCTGCAACAAAATCATTGAGGGTCGCATCCAATCTAAGAGATTCACGAAGCTTTTGTTGAGATGACCTGGGCAGAGCCTTTTCAATCCACTTTTTAACCAAAAAGTCACTTGGAGCATGTGGCAGACGTGCAACAAGTGCTTTTGTTCTAGTGTGAAGTTCATGAAAAGATTCACCTGGCCTTAGCTTCAAATTCTCTAGCTGATCTAGAGCTCTTTCCGAGGAATCACTTGGTCGGAATGTCTGTGAGAACGCCGCCTTCAAAGCCTCCCATGTAGTGAAATGGCCATCTGCATATTGACTATACCATTTATCTGCAAGACCCTCCAATGTGGATGGAAAAAGTGCCAACATTGCATCTTCTCTATTCTGCAGACCACGCCCACGGCATAAAGAGATGAATCTTCTCACATGATCATCAGCATCCTCATATGCATGTCCCTTGAAGGTAGGGAACTTGATGTTGAGCCTGGAGAGCAAATGAGAAAGATCCTCCATTTGGACCGGTGTCTCTTCTGACGTATCTGAGGAGAAATCTAGAGTTCTCCTATACCCTTCTTTTGACAATGGTGTCGCACCCAAGTCAATGGACAAATTTAGGGAAGGCAGAGGGGAGGTAGACTCACTAGCCATGGTTATTGCTAACTTGTTAAGGCTCCTTCGAACACGAAGAGATTCCTTATCTACTCGTGTATGGGTCATGTACCTATTCACAATTGCAATAGGGAAAAACACCTCTCACAGAAATGCAAAGGTCCCACCGTGCGTGCCAAACTGTAGAGGAGGTACTGGGGTATCCACTTTTATAGAAAATAAACACTTCCAGTACGTCACCTACTCAAGGGGGGTTCTCTTTAGGGAAGTATACCCTTTAACATTTCTGTGAGCAGGCAGATACAAAGTTTGCACAGAGTGGTAAATACTTCAGAAAATATAGACAACCAATGACCAAGGAAGACCGTACACTGCTTGATTCAAAGCAGATGATTACAAAGTTGGGCAAATGATGAATCATGCTCACAAGTGTAAACTTAGGGCTAACAAGCCACAAGCTTAGGGCTAACAAGCCACCCTAAAAGTAATTCACTCAAGTACAACAGATTCTTCTCATCAACATAAGGGGCCACTGATATGCATACTAACTCAGAACAATTTTAAGAATTTCTCAAGAGGATAGAACCTAATCAACAACACTGACTCATAGAAAAGAAGAAGAATCCAAACTACTCTTTTACACTATAGTGCTCATAGCCCTTCACTGAGAGGCCTCCCCTCTGTAAACACACTACAGAGTAGCTCCCATACTAGACTTGAAACCACCAAGTGCAAGAGAGGACTTCTGCACGTATGCACGAACCACTCTGTCCCTAAAATTGTTGTACCCCAATGAACAAAAATCCATTGCTTTTATAGGCCCCAATAGGCCAAGAGGCCCTGCCGAATCTTCACGTCCACTGATCACGCGCCGGATAATCACCCAAAATTGGGGGGTAGGTCAAATATTCCACTTGATTTGAATTAGATCCACAAAATAGGTAGGGGCCGTGAAGAGTTGGCGGTGACTACTTTCACTTTCCACCATTCCACTTTAATTTCAAGTCCTAATTATCTCCGATAATGACTGATAAATGTCGAGGACACTGAACTCTGGGACCAGAAGCGGCTTCTTTCTCCTCTTCCATTGATTCAGAAACAACCCATCTACGAAGGGTCTCTCCATTTCACCTTATCCACATATGTGATCACAACCTCAGTTTCCGGAGATAACTGAAAAATTTCTCTCACTTTATTTTGTAGCTGTTCCAGCGGCACTGGAAGCATCTCCTGAGATGGCTTGGAAGGAGGAATTGTCCCCAGAATGGTGCGGGGGTGGATGTATAATGGTGCGGGTGTATGTATGTGTATGTGTGTGAGGGGGGGTGTGTGTGTATGTCACATGGGTGTGTGTGTGATTGTGAGTGAGAATATGTAGGATGGTTAGTGTGGGTATAAATGTGTATGTGGGTGTGTGGGGCATAAATGTGGGGGCCTTTGTGTGTGCTTGCGTGGGTACACATGTGTGTAGTTGTGGGTGTGTGTGTGTATGCGTGTATGTGGGTGTGCATGTGTGGGAGTGTGTGTGTGTGTGTGCGGAAGTGTGTGTGCGTGGTGGTGTGTGTGTGTGTGGGTGTGTGTGTATTGCATGTGTGAGGGTGTTGGGGTGTGTGCATGTGCGGGGGTGTGAGTGTGTATGGGAGTAAGAATGTGTCGGTGTGTGGGTGTGTGTATATGTGTGTGAGTAGGTGGCGGGGCGGTGTGAGTGGGGGGTAGAGGCGGGAGTGGGTGGGGGAATGCGGAGGGCGGAGGGGATAGGTGGAGGAGGGGAATTGCGGGAGGGGGTGGGGGAATGCGGAGGGCGGAGGGGGCGGGGGAATGCGGAGGGCGGAGGGGGTGGGGGAATGCGGAGGGCGGAGGGGGTGGGGAAATGCGGAGGGCGGAGGGGGTGGGGGAATGCGGAGGGCGGAGGGGTGGGGAAATGCGGAGGGCGGAGGGGGTGGGGGAATGCGGAGGCCGGAGGGGGTGGGGAAATGCGGAGGGCGGAGGGGGTGGGGAAATGCGGAGGGCGGAGGGGTGGGGGAATGCGGAGAGCGGAGGGGGTGGGGGAATGCGGAGGGCGGAGGGGGTGGGGGAATGCGGAGGGCGGAGGGGGTGGGGGAATGCGGAGGGTGGAGTAGGGGAATGCGGAGGGCGGAGGGGATAGGTGGAGGAGGGGCTTGCGGGAGGGGGTGGGGGAATGCGGAGGGCGGAGGGGGTGGGGAAATGCGGAGGGCGGAGGGGGTGGGGGAATGCGGAGGGCGGAGGGGTGGGGAAATGCGGAGGGCGGTGGGGGTGGGGGAATGCGGAGGGCGGAGGGGGTGGGGAAATGCGGAGGGTGGAGGGGGTGGGGGAATGCGGAGGGCGGAGGGGTGGGGAAATGCGGAGGGCGGAGGGGGTGGGGGAATGCGGAGGGCGGAGGGGGTGGGGGAATGCGGAGGGCGGAGGGGGTGGGGGGATGCGGAGGGCGGAGTAGGGGAATGCGGAGGGCGGAGGGGATAGGTGGAGGAGGGGCTTGCGGGAGGGGGTGGGGGAATGCGGAGGGCGGAGGGGGTGGGGAAATGCGGAGGGCGGAGAGGGTGGGGGAATGCGGAGGGCGGAGGGGTGGGGAAATGCAGAGGGCGGAGGGGGTGGGGGAATGCGGAGGGCGGAGTGGGGGAATAGGTGGAGGAGGGGCTTGCGGGAGGGGGTGGGGGAATGCGGAGGGCGGAGGGGGTGGGGGAATGCGGAGGGCGGGTTGCGGAGGGCGGGTTGCGGAGGGCGGGTTGCGGAGGGCGAGTGTGAGGGGTGGGGGGCAGAGGGCGGGTTAGGGGGGCTGCGGGTGGGTGGTGCGGAGGCCAGCGGGCGGGGGAGGAGAGAGAGAAGGGAGGGGGGAGAGAGAGAGGAAGAGAGAGAGGGAGATAGAAAGAGAGAGAGAGAGAGAGAAAAAAAAAGGGAGGGGTTCACACGCGGGGAAAAGAGAGAGAGAAAAAGGGAAAAGAGGGAGGAGGAAAGAGAGAGAGACAGGGGGGGAAGAGAGGGGGAGAGAGAGAGAAAAAGAGAGAGAAAGAGAGAGAAAAAGAGAGAGAGGAAGAGAGAGAGGAAGAGAGAAAAAGAGGGAGAGAGGGACCGAGAGAGAGAGGGAAAGAGAGAGAAAGGGAAAAGAAAAAAGGGGATAGAGAGAGATAGGTATCAAAACAACCAAGGTAGCAAAGAAAAGATGACACCAATCGACTGCTCAGAACTCAAATATATCCGTGTCAGAGCACTTGAACACTTCCTGAAGCTTCATCCCAAGGCATCTTAGAGTTTCCGACTTCTACAGAACCACGAAGAGGGGAACCACAGGCAAAACTCCATTTCGGTTAGTATATGGGAAAGAAGCATTGGCACCATTCGAGTTTATCATCAGAAAAGAAATAGGAATCAAAACCATTGGAATTGAACCCCCCATTCAGAGATTGGTGGCATTAGAAGAGTACAGAGAAGAGGCAATGCACAAATTGGGGTACCTTTTGAGCATGTTGATGTACATGCTCTTTTCCTCTAAGGTGAGATCTTCTGCTAGCATCTTTTGGAGATCCGCTTTGGGTGTGGAATCCTCAATTTGTGGTTGTTGTATATCATCCTCTTTGCCTCCTTCTTCTTTTCCTTGAAAGATCACACCCATGACTTTGAGTGTTGATGAATCATTTTCCGTTGTCGATTCCTCACTACTAGAATCACTATCATAACAAGAACTTCCTTCATCTACTATTGTTTCATACCTGTGATCTTCCTTCTATTGATCCTTCAAATCATAGGTAATTGACTTTCTTCTATCATTTTGGTTTAAGAACTAGAAGGCCAAAACCCCATTTCTGATCTCCTCTTACTGCAATTAACCATGGATGTCCTAATATGATGGGGTAGCCCTCCCCTTTGGTTGCAATTACATACATATCCAAAGCAACCTATATATCACATACTCTAACTCTTAAATTTTCAATTACACCAACACATTTAACAACATTGTTATTTGCCATTTTGGCTTGGTATGTAGATGGTCCTTTCACATCCAAGGCTAGCTTATGCATTGTTTTTTCTTTCATGACACACATCTGTGCTTTGCCATCGACGTACACATTGGAAATCATTTTTCCTTTTACATATGCATCCACTATGGGTACCACATCATCACATGCATTGGCTCTAATATGGTTAATTTCCTTAATTTTAGGCCTCTTGATGCTTACTAGCTTGGACCATTCCCTCCTACTTTTTGAAGATAATTGGAGTAATTGTGGTCAAGTGATATTTGGTTTCTATGTGGGTATATCTTCAATAAGGTCATAAGGTTCGATGCCCTTACCTAGAGGAAAGTCTTTCATTGTGATCTTCCTCCTTGGCCTTCTCTTTCTTTTACTAGCTTCACCTTCTACAACTCTTCCTTTCTTCATTTGTGTACCCATGCTAGAATCTTCGTCTTGAGATCGGTCTCTATCTTTCACCCTTGTCTTCTAGATTGGCATTGTATCCATGGTCTCTTGTTCCTAGGTCAGCTCCAAAACATTCACTTGCATTTGATCACCTTGAGCTATTGGGACAGGTGGAAAATTTGCTTGGAGTTGCTATTGTTCTTGTGCATATTGTGGTGGCCTCCTAACAGGATACATATCACCTGGATTCCTACGAGGATGAGGACAATTACACATACCATGACAACGTTCATTGCAATTGTAGCATATAAACTCTTGTGCTTGTCGTCCTTGTCCTCGATTTCGTTCCCTTTGTGGTATGTCTTGATGGCTCCTCACCAAGTTGAGTGTTAGTTGTTCCAGCTACTGTGTGAGCTTTTGCAAGATATCTTGTTGTGAAGCTTCTCTGTTCTCTACGAGTGCAGTTGGTACTAGGGGAACAACATCTATATATTCTACTTTTTCAACTTTTGAAGACTGAAACTTTAATTTTCTACACTTAACTCTTTCTATATCTAATGCTTCTTCAAAAGTGCCTGTAAATTGTGACTCCATCTTTTTTTTAAAAGAAGGGAAGGGTCCGGAGATGAATCTATCCCTTTTCAAAAATTGTGGAGCTACTTCATTTGCCCCTAGGCTACTTTCCCAATTACTCCACACACACTGAAACGTAGACTCATAATTTGAAAAGTCTTCAAGTGTGACTTGCCTTAGTGAGAGAAATTGTTTCCATAATCCTTCTGGTGTATCCTTTTTTCCATATCGTGCTATGAATGCTTCATTCATTGCTTCCCAGCTTCCTGTTGCTTCATTGGATAGGTTGTTGTACCATATTCTCGCTTCCTCCTTTAGGATCAATTGGAAAGCATTTAGCTTGATTGCTTCTTAATCCCTTCTTGAGACAAGGTACACCATCTCCAAGTTGTCCAAAAACTCTGGAGCATCTTCATTGGGTCTTCCATAGAAGTGTAGGAAGATTGATGCCATGGTTGAGCTTGAAAGTGGCTTCCTTACAAAAGAATGAAGATCCAGATGTCGAAGTTAAGGTTATATTCTAGAACCGGAAAGATAAAGGGTTCTTGAGATTCAAGGATTTTTGCGAAACGCTCTGCCCCGAAATGATAGACGATGCATTGTTGGAAGAATATCTTCCTACTATATGTGATATGGATAGAAAGAAGGGGTCTTGGCTGATAAGTTTGGATGGGATGAATGAGACGACTTTGGTTATTGGGACTTTGGAAATTCATGAAATTGAGTTTCTTAGTGGGGGCGCCAAGTTATGAGAGGGGCATTAAGGAAATGGCCTCTAACACTTCCTCGACGCTCAGCTCATAAGCAGAAAATGGAAATGAAGATGAGGGACACCAGGCTCCTACAAAATCATTCACATGAAAACACACACAGCAATGCCAAGGCAGGGGTTGTCCGCACTGCCTTGTCACACAAATACAATGGCACTCGGGGTGATCCACACCGCCCTCTTAGTACCAACACATGACAACACAAGTACTCTTAGTACCAACACACAAAATACAAACACTTACAATAAAGAGATTCTCAATGACAAGAGGAGCCAGGTGGTACCACAATCTTCAATAGGTTTGGGAATGATGGAGAAGAGGGAAGGAAGATGGAAGGAGTAGGACATGGGAGAAGAAGAGAGGGTGTATTGGATAGAATAAGCAAAGGTTCAGGGTGATGGAAATGGAAGGAATTGGACAAATGAACTTGATTGAAATAGATAATATACAAAGACATGTGGGACTTACAAATTAGGAGCTTGTATAGCTCGATAAATACAATGACATAGTGTAGACTCCTTCTCCTAGGTTTGGAGTGGTCACTACACCTGCAGCGTGTACCTGCATACAACTCTTCTCGCTTTTGGAGGGCACCCAAGGGGTCCTTTTATAGGTCTTTTGGGGAGATATTTAGGGATGATATTCTGAGATGAATCTTCTAGATATTTTACATTTGTGGTGGAATAGGAGTTGTTTACAAAGATCTAGAAGATTCTAGACTCAAGAGGGTGTGATATTTAGCCTATTTTTACATATTTCTTGGATATTTTGAGGTTGCACTACAAAAATATGATATTTTCTCCTCAAATTGCTTGAAAGGGATTCAATCTACCAAATTTTGACTTTGATGCATCATGCTTTTGATTTTGGGGCCCCAAAAAATAAGATATATGCATAAACAAAATGTTTCCTTTGTTGAAAATTGAAAAAGGTATGGTGGGGCGGGCTATGGGGCCTTTGGAAAGAGTTTTGTTTCATTTTAAAGAGAGTGGGACAAGGTTTAAATACTTGAATATTCTAGACTTTCCATCTCTCTTTATATTTCCCTTCCATATTGATCATTTCTCTTTTATCGCAGGGAGAGCTAGTCATATCTTTAGGGGTGGGGCCCACTTGACTTCTATCTTTCATATTTATTTTATACATATACATATCATAGGAAAATAAAATAAATAACATATTACATAGACTATCGCTAGAGGAGGTATCAAAAATATAGCCCTCACCATCAAGGATGTCAACAATGTCAGTCAAATGCCTTGTCAAGATGATCTTATCTTGCACCAAAGAAGGTTGAAGAGGCCTTTGATCAACAAGAGAGCGTATTACTCAAGCCTGAGCATCTAGATTTAGTAGCTATATCTTCAAGCCATCATGAAGATTCAACCTTGAATCATTTGATCCGTGAGACTCTATCACGAGATGAAATGTTTTGTAACATTAAGCAAAAAACTCAAGAACAAAAGATTCAAGAAGTAAATGAATTCCTAGAAAAGGATGGGTTACTATTTTATAAGAATCTATTGTATGTCGCTCCAAGAACACCCAAGATACAAGTACTTCAACAATGTCCAGAAAACCTTGCAGTAGGATATTTTGGAGTGAATAAAACAATAGAACTCATATCGAGGGATTTTTAGGAGCCTCAAATGTGGAAGGAAGTCAAAGAATATATCCAAACCTGTAACACTTGCAATAGATCTAAAGTACTTGACATAAACCTCATGGTCTTTTGCAACCTTTAACTGGTCCAGAAAGGCCATGGGCCTCATTATCTATGGACTTCATCATACATATACCAAGGTCGGATAAGTATCATTCCATTATTGTTATAGTGGATAGATTTACAAAGATTACACACTTCATTCGAAATACCAAGACAATCACATGTGTAGCCACTATAAGACTTTTGCTTAGATACATATTTTGGCTTCACCAACTAGTTGATGAAATTGTCAATGATAGGTCCATAGTTAATATCCAACTTCTCGAACAGTCTATGCAAGCTCCTTGGTGTTCAAGTTAGATTATCTGCAGCTAAGCATCCACAGACTGATGGACAAACAAATAGGGAATCAAGTTCTAGAACAATATCTCTAGTGCACCATAAACTATCATCAAAATGATTGGTTCAAGCTTTTAACCTTTGTAGAGTTTGCCTATAATAACAGGTCTCATACATCTACCAAGCACACTCCCTTCTATGCAAATCATGGACAATATCTTAGGATGGATATACGACTCTTAAATCATATCAAGAAACCAATTGCTAGAGATAAGTTCTAGTACCTCATGGACATTCACAAAGAATTCAAGGAAGAGATCCATAAAGCTCAAGAGCACTACAAGTATTACATAGGTCAATATCCTGTTCAAAATTCATCCTATCAAATCGGCGATAAAGTGTGGCTACTCAGAATTAGTTAGCAAATTTTGAGGCCTTATGCAAAGCTAGACCATTAGAGATTTGGTCCATTCACCATCTTGGCCATGATTAATCCAGTTAGCTTCAAGCGCCAATTACCTAGTACCATGAGAACACATCCAATTTTCCATCTTTCCATGTTGGAACCATATCAGATTTCACCGTTGAGGGGGGAGAGAACATATCCTTCATCACTACTGAGATTCATGATCATGAAGAACTGGAAGTCAAGCATGTCCTAGATTCAAGAATATCCCAAGGGAGATTTGAGTACCTTGTTCATTGGAAACGGTATGACATCAGTGATCATACTTGGGAACCTGCACAAAAACTTCAGAGAGCACCAATCAAGGTTTGCGAATTTCATACATAAAAGCCAATGAAGCCAAGAGCAGAGATCATGACCGCTCCTCGTTGAACTCGTTACTTGAAGGGGAGGTGATGTAATGGAAAAAAGAGATATTTTGAGCCTCATAATCTATGTGAATTCTATATCTTATGATTGGTTTAGAATTTGAGGAAACCGATGCTTCCATTGGGTATAGAATGTGCCAAAACCCTCAGATCGACTATCTTTTTGCTTGATTCTAACATCAGAGAGCATGCTTTGAATTGATGGCATCATCGATGACATCATCAATTTGTAACTGCCCTTGGAAAACCTATATAAGGAGGGCTTGGCCACATTCATTCTGAGTCTTACCAATACCAGTCTTGGGGGATCAAGGAGTCGTGACTCCCAAGTAAGTACTCTCCAAGCTCTAGTTTCAGTTCCTGTCTTGTTCCTTGCTCTAGTCTTTTCTAGTCTAGTTCCTGGACATCTAGTCTTCTCCTCTTGTAATCTCCTAGTACGAGATATTGTCTAGTTATTTCTTGTATCTAGATCATCTCCCTTAAGGGAATTCTTGTAGCTGAGAGATCTTTCTTGAAGCCTATCAGTCCTAGGTTGTGGGATGTCTTGTATTATCTCTCATCCAGTTATTCATACCTATCAGAATCGGGTTGGGGTACATCTTGTATCAGTTACATATTCTTGAATTTTTTCCCCTATGTGGGTGATCTTATAATAAGAAGTTTATTTTCGAAGTCTTGTCTGCTGTAGTGAGAGAGTAGAATCTAGGGCTTCCCTTACATGAGGTAAGTGCCTTAACTCTACTTTACATTGCATGGTGGCTAGCTCTTTCCCAAAAGTTTTTGTAATTACGATTTTGGGTATGATTTCTATGCATAAAATTAGATTTTTCATTGATTCAAATAATACACATTGAATTCTATCTTTTAAATTGCTAGAGAAGGATTACTAAATATAGAAATAACAAGACCTGTAGAGATGGCTAATGGACGATTACACTATACAAAAGGATGCATCAAAAACCTTGCATTTATATTTTTTGATATATCTTTTTCTGGAAGTTTTCATGTAGTTGATACAAAACAAAGTGATGCAATCATAGTCATGGACTGGTTGTTTAGAGTTCTGCATCAATTGATTGCTAACAAAGAACAATCACTTTAAGGCTAGATGATGGATCTATCCACATTCAAGATGATGTGTATATAAAACTATTCATATTTCTTCTATGTAGATAATCAGAGGTATACACGATGGCTATAGAAAATTTTTAGTGTATGTGAACAATTTGCATGAGGAAGAGAATGAGTAAAAAGTTCCAAAATATACAAGTCATACCTCCACCTACGTAGATTGCCCATGCCATTGACATATATCTGGGGAGTAAACCATATTTAAGAGCATCTTATAGGTTTAATATAGATGAATCAAAGGAGTTTAAGACTCAGTTACATAATCTTTTGAAGAAAGGCTTCATAAGATATGGTGTTGCACCTTGGGGTGCACCTGTTTTATTTCACAAGAAGAAAGATGGCTTTTATAGACTATGCATTGACCATAGGGGGTTGAATAAAAGAAGAATTAAAAATAAGTATCCACTCCCTAAGAAAGAGGAGATATTAGTTCATCTAAGTGGATTGATTATATTCACTAAGATTGACTTAAGATTTTGATGTCATCAAATTAGGATCAAAACAAAGGATATACCCAAGATAGCTTTCGAAACAGGATATGGCCACCACAAGTTTATGGTTTTACCTTTTGGATTAACAAATTTTCTTGCCACATTCATGCGCTTGATGAACAATGTGTTTTGTTATTACCTAGACGAACTCATCTTAGTATTTCTTGATGAAATATTTTAATAGTCTCAAGATGATCCTCAACATGGTGCACATCTGAAGAAGAGATTGCAAACTTTTAGAGAACACAAACTGAAGGGAAACATGAGTAAGTGTTTCTTTGCTAAGGATCAACTTGTATATGTAGGAAGAGTCATATCTAAAGAGGGAATTCATATAGACCAAGATAAATTGGAAACAATAGTTGATTGTCGAGTTCCTAAAATTCCTAAAATTATAAGGGATGTTAGATATTCTCTAGGATTTGTAGAATATGAAAGAGTGCATATCAAGGATTTTTCAAATATAGCTAATTCACTCACAGAGTGGACAAGAAAGAATATAGGATTTGTCTGGAGTGACACCTATAAAAAATCATTTCAATCATTAAGACAAAAATTTGTTGAAAATTATGTTTTGAAAATACCACAAATTCGAAAATACCACAAATTTTGAAAATACCACAAATTCGAAACGCTTTTTATGGTTGCATGTAATGCAAGTGGTAGTTAAATAGGATGTTTTCTTTTAGAACATGGTAGGATGGCTCATCTGAGTCTAGAAAATTAAGAAAACATGAACTTAATTATACTATTCATGCTTTAGAAATGCTTCTTGTTGTACATGCACTTAAGCATTGGAGACATCTATTGTTAGGGATTAAGTTTAAATTGAGAATACATAATTAGAGACTAAAATATATTTTTACACAAACATTACTTAAGAATAGGTAAAAGCATTGGATTGAATTATTAAGCGAGTATCATTTTGACGATAACTATATGGCTGGTAAGGAAAATAAGGTCCTTGATGCACTGAGTCTGAGACCTTTATATAATCTCCTTTTTGTAATAAATTATGATTTTCTCAATAAAATTCCAGAAGAACTGAAATAAAACTCTTTTAATGCACCTATTTTAAACTTTCTATATACCAATAGGGCATTTATGTATCAAGATAAATTTCATTTGTAGAATGGGTCTTTGTATTGTAACAATCGATTATGCATATCTTCTGAGTCTCCATTCTAAGTTAAAATATTGCATGATTATCATGATGCACCTTGTTTTGCATATCAAGGTTATTCAAGGGCCTATTTTAAATAACATTTTTTTACTTCTAACCATGTATGAAAGGGTATGGAAAATATGTAAGTGTATGTTCAAAGTTCTAACAAGTGAAATTAGAGTTTCAGAGAATACCTTGAATGCATCAACATTTGGATGTTCCAAATCAAAAGTGGGAGACTATCTCTATGGGCATTATCACTAAATGATATGAATAAAAGAATACATGATACCATACTTGTGGTAGTTGATCCACTTATCAAGATTGCACATTTCTTCCCTATGAAAAAGATCTATTCTACCTTGAATGTTGCAAGAGTATTTGTAAAAGAAATCTTTCGAATGCATGGAATGCCTAAAAGTATAATTTTTGATAGAGAATTTAGGTTTACATTAAACGTTTGGAGAGAAACATTTGAATCAATTGGAACTCAACTTCGTATGAACACAACTTTCCATCGACAAACTGATGGGAAAATGAAGAGGGTTAATCAGATACTTAAAGATAGGTTGGGTATGTATTTAATTGAAAATCAAGATACTTGGAGTGAATGTTTACCCTTAGTCAAGTTTGCATACAATAGTGCATCGAATGCATCTATAACAATGACTCCTTTGAGGCCATGTATGGTTATAATTATTTGAATCTACCTTCGTTTTTGGATCTCCCAAATAAAGTAGAAGTATCTAAAGAAATGCTTGAGATCCAAGATGGATGAAGAACTCCGGAAAATTAAGCATGATATAAAAGAAGCTAAAAAAAAAACAAAAGAAATTTTATAATTTGAAGAGAAGAACACTTGATTTTCAAACAGATGACATGCGATTTCTTAAACTTAATCCTGACTGATCTAGCTTATCTCTAGAGAAAGATCATGGACTTTCTCCTTGATACACATATCCTTTTAATGTTTTGAAAAAGATTGGATCTCTTGTTTATTTGTTGTTTAAATGTTCATCCTTGATTTCACGTCACATTACTTAAACAATATGTACTTAAAGTTGCTCATGTTTTGTAGGATAATTATCAACTTAAAGATGATGGCCTTTTTGAGATTCCATCTGAAATAGTGTTAGATAGCAAGGAAAGATTACTTAGAAATACATCTTAGAAATAGTATTAGATAGCAAGGAAAGATTACTTAGAACTATATCTATAGTAGAGATTTTGATGAAATATCTAATAGATTATCCTTCTTTCCTTGTCTGAGCATATAGTTCCTAAAAGGGGGAAAAATTGTAATAGGCCTTTCAATGCTGAATAATTCATTTTGAACTGCTTGAGTTACATTATGGGATGATGCTTAGGATGAACGATTGGACCATTGTATGCATGTAGGTAAAATTTTGGTATATCAAGCTTCTTATTCTCTCTCTAGACCTTATCTTCATCATGTTTTCTAGTTGGAAATTCAAGATAAAGTTGAAAGAATTAAGAAAAAAGTATTTATGAGGGAAAACTAGAGTATGCATAAGACACTAAAAGTATCTGTCTGAAATTTTTGTGAATTATTTCTAAGTACCTTATTTAGGGCTCTACATTTAATTCCCTATAAGAAAATTTCTTGATTTTATTCTTTGTCTAGGATCTCTAAACTTGTAGACTCAAAAATGATATATGGAGGTAGACTTTGACCTCGTTAATCAGTAACATCATTGTGCAGATTGAAAAATGAATAAAAGTGTCTCTCACAATCTTAAGCTAATTCCTATATAGTTTGAGTTACATAGTTTGGAAAAGTGCCCTACTTTTACCTACATACAAAAGAAAATAAGGCATCCCTATTTCTAATCGAATCCGTGATTTTGATGCTTACGTGTTATTGTGCCTAATTACACATTTCTTTGGATATGTCTTTTTGATGCTTCTCTTATATTTTTATATAGGTACTACTAAAAAGCCACCTGACTACCACAAACACATGCAATTGCAAAATATGCGGAGCATTGGTTTTTTGTTAATTTTCTGGATTGCACACTTCTTTGGGTAGTGATGAACTCCCTTATAAGAAGACATGCGCATCAAAAAGCAGGAAGCCACAAAATCAAAGAATTACCTTGTGATTGAGAGTGAGAGTGAGAGTGAAAGTGTGATTCAGAATGGGTGTTGAATGAGATTGTGATAGCTCAGAGGTGGTGGGGACTGGGGAGGTAGAGGATTCATCAAGAAGCTATTTTGCAAAGCTATTGTATCAATTGATTCACATGTATAATATCAAAATTTCTTTTTCTCCGAGTCATATCTTTCCTTCTTCCATGCTGAATTTTCCCTTATCTTGTGTAAGTTGTGTTTTTCTCTCTTCCACTATCCTTGCATGATCGGAAGCTTGTGATTGAGGATAGATCGTGATTGAGGAAACGATACAAGGTATCATTGAGTGTGATTGAGGAAACGCTACAGCCAACCACACACATATCCACACACAATAAATAGTATGCTGGTGAGTGTATGCAATTGAGCACATAGCACACACATGTCCACACACAATAAACAGTATGCAGGTGTGTGTTGCATATGAGCACTTAGACAATCGATGCGCAGAAGAGAGGTGCGACGAATTCTTTGGACTTGGAAGTAAGATTGTGAAACAAGACATAGAACAGGGACTATTTCCTGTCAATAAAGCAGGTAACTACTGAGAGGAGCACTCGCTAGACGAGCTATTAAGTGTAGACTATATATATACGACAGTGCAGAGATCTTTCTTCTGATGCCAGTCACCATAACATATTCGTGGAGTTTTCATTCGGCTGATCAATGGGTCGAAAATAGATATCTGCACTCGGCATTAGTGTCAAATGATCGCTTCTGCCTTCCCAAAGTCTGTGTAACCAGAAAAGCAGCTTCAGTGGATCCATTAACAGAGAGAGAGAGAGAGGGATAGAGAGAGGATAAGCACAGCCTTCACCGTCGTCTGCTATTCAGAGATTGACTATCCAAACAATCCTTCGACTCAATTAGAGAGAGAGAGAGAGAGAGAGGACAAGCACAGCCTTCACATTCATCTTCTATTCAGAGATCGCCTATTCCAACGATCCTTGTACTCTATGAGAGAGAGAGAGAGAGAGAGAGAGAGAAGCACAGCCTTCACATTCATCTGCTATTCAGCGATCGCCTGTTCCGACGATCTTTCTACTCAGAGAGAGAGAGAGAGAGAGAGAGAGAGAGAGAGAGAGAGAGAGAGAGAAAGAATAAGCGCAGCCTTCACATTCATCTGCTATTGAGCCTTAATCGTCGATGCCTATTTAGAGATCCCCTATTCAATCGACACTTTCGTTGTCTACCCAGAGAGAGAGTGAGAGAGAGAGAGAGACAGAGAGAGAGAGAGAGAATTTCATTTATTACCTCAGGGATGACTCATGAGGATGGAGTTCTTCTAACACCTGGGTCTTCTTCTATCACCTGCGTCTTGAATATTTACACTTCTATCCAGAGGCTCCCTCTCAGATGATCATGTGCAGCATTGCTCGGGAATTAGCAAGTGCTTATGATCATCTTGAGAGAGAGCCTCTGAATTACAGTATATCGGTCTTTCTGCAACTGTCCTTCACGACGGCCTCTTAATTCTTCGCAGAAAGCAAGAGCCCCCGCTTAAAATCGTCCTTCGCGATGATCGTTAAGCAAGTGGAGAACGATAATTATCGTCAATAACGATCTTCCGAATGCGATGGCGGTAATAGGATGCAAGGAAACTCTTGACTTTGCCAGCTAAGAAAATATCCAGAAAATTGAACACGAACACCGTAGTGAGCACTGAGCATATCCAGAAAATTGAACACGAACACCGTAGTGAGCACTGAGCATATCCAGAAAATTGAACACGAACACCGTAGTGAGCACTGAGCAGAGCTTATGTTTTGTGTGTGGTTGAGAGAGAGAGAGCCCGCCCTATATCCATTCTAAAAGGCCAAAAGCTGTTCTTTATGTCAACTATATTGTCCTTGTTTGTATGCGGAACTTCAGATCTAGAAACGCGTCATTGTACTGTAGCATTTTTCGCTCTTTATTACAGTGACTGCGAAGGAGGACCTGGTCACAGATGATGCGAAGTTATGAACACCTCTGCATGCTCGATGATGACTATGTCTCCCTTAGAGGACTTCGTTTATAACTCGGTCTTGAAATAACATCTCTATCTTTTTATTTTTTTTTCTCAGAAAAGCTTTCACTAAGGGAAAAAAAAATATAGAACAGCGTTGGTGAGATTTACAAAGAAGATTAATTAACTTTTTGTTTCTTTTGTGGGAAGTCCACTTATTTTCTCGATTGTTGTTTTCAAATATGAACATTTTACGGTGTTTATCGGGTGAGGATTTTTTATAATTACAAATTTTTATACTTAAACAATCTAGATATTTTTCAATCGGCCATTCTCTAGGAGGGTTTTTGAAGTTGCCTGTGCATGTTCCAAAAGAAGAGAAGAGTGGATCGCTTTCCCAAGTAATGTTCGTGTCGAGTTGATTTGATATAATAGAACAGGCACAACGAACAACTCCTAGGGCACTTAAAGAAGAGGTGAAGCTAGGTCTTCCCTACCATGAAACCATCGCTTACATGATTGGGGGAGGGGAGGCACAAGTTTGTGTGCCTTGGCATTGGTCCAAATCCCATGGTGGACAATTTTCACATAAGACTGCCTTCTTATTGTCGAAAAGAGGATGCCAGAATCGCATGAACTTAAACTCCCCATTAATCCAAGTTGAGTCTTGATGCACCTCCTATTAAGCAAAACAGGAATTTCCAAATTTTTCGTCATATTTACCCTCTCTTCCAAACAGTTTCTTATGTACCATCTGAGCCCCTCCATAGATGGTGGATCGTGATCGAGAAGGAGGTGAGCCTTTTATTCTTCCAAAGCATCCACTGTGTTTCTTAAAAGCGAATAGTCATGGATTTCAACTCGCCTATCTAGATTGGGCTCCTCAAATCAATCCAATGTATTGTGTCTTAATTCTAGAGTTTTTTCCACATGTGAAGACCACTTTTCTCCTCAATTTATTTGCGTTTTGGAGGTTATCCAAATAAACTTCTATCATTTAAGCAATCAAGAAACAAGAAGAGACATTGTATTTAATACTATTTGCTCACTTCCAATTGTCGACCTTGCAACCTTTCCATTAGGAGTGCACGAAGTCGGAACCTCTAGGTATCACCGAAATTTGAGAGAATAGAAGAGTGAGTAGATCAAAGCCCTTCTTTCCACGAATATTGGCAAGAGTGAGACAATAAATAATCTTGGATCAAGAGGAATTGACATTGCTCCATGGTTTAATCATCCCTATAGGTTGTAACTTATTGGGCATTCCTTCACTATGCAAAATGCCTATGGTGCTAGTGTATGTTTGGTTTGATAGGCTTCCCAACTGATAGTAGTCTAAAGATAGTTTATACAAATTCTTTCCATTTTCACTAAATCTTTGTCTTTTAGTCTCCAACAATAAAAAAAATAGATAATTCAAGAGATAAAAAAACATGTTGATCACTATTGCACACTCCCCAAAATCAAGTCACGTTCCCTTCTAGCTCTCAAGTTTGCTCATGAGCTTGATGGGCACCCAATCCCATCGATGCTCCATTAAGACATCAAAACCCATCATGACTCCCAATAGAAAAACTGTTTTCAATCTAGGTTGCTCCGAGAACACTTTGTCAATAAGAAATTATGGCACCTACTTCACAATAGTCTTGAATGTGATTTTAGCATGGTATTTCCTACAATCTTAGGCTTCACAGAAGGTGTCTAGATGGTGTCGAAAGCTAGTGATACGCCTTGGATCATTATGTAAGAAGACACTAGTCTCATGTTCAAAAGGTCTCATGATCACTGAGGAAGTGAGAGCTCATAGGCCTCATTCTCTATGTTTTTTTTCATTAAGGCAACTACGTAATGTGCCAATGCCTAGGACCTCCCACTACAACAAGCACAAAAAGGATCACCAAAACTCATTTGTGAGACATCAAGCATTGGGATTTCACTATTGAAAACACGTTCAATTTCTTTTAATATGTATGTGTCTATCGTGAAAGAGATTTCTTGTTTTGATGTCTTTCTCAACCCACTACACTTTCAAGTAAATTTGAACATCCTTTCTTTGAATTTCCTCTTTGTATGAAAGCATACTTTTGAACTTACGAGTATTAGTCTGAAGTAAACGGAGTAAACATCGCCATAAGCTGAGTGACGTGGTTTATGGTAAGTGCGGAACTCTCTTCATTGTTAATTTATTCATTACCGTTGTCTATCGTGAAAGAGATTTCTTGTTTTTATATCTCTCTAGACCCAGTACTCTTCAAGTAAATTTGAGCATCCTTTCTTTCAATTTCCTCTTTGTATGAAAGCATACTTTTTATATGGCCTTAGTTGAGTTCAATTTTCAATTACCAAATCCTTTGAAAAATATTTTCCCTTCTACCACGACAAATGTTTTGGATTTCATTGTGCCTTTAGCGCAAAATAGGCTATGTCTGCTTAAGAACCATCATCCAAAATTTGGTCAATGAGGAGTGAATGCTAAAGGTCTAGCTATAGATAGTTTCAATCATTTTTTTCAATCTAGGGGAGAGAGGATGTTAAAGGATTGGCATGGAACTAAGGAGATTTTCTACGCTTTAAGAAGGGCTTCAAGGTTAGAACCACAAGGTAGTGGTCTGAGAGAGGCATTCGAAGAGCATGAGGGAACAAAATCTACCAATGATATTTTGCGTTATGCAATTTTTTTCAAGCTTAACTACATGCAAGTCCACACGTGATTTGAGGTTTGACCAAGGAGCCTAATCTAGTCCTAAAATTCTTTTTTCAAGATCATCAATATTGACTTCATTGCTGCCATCTATCAAAATGAGCTTCAATCATACTAAAATTCCCACATAGGACGATATCGAAGACTAGAGGTCCAATGATTCCCAAGATAACAATCTTTGTGCATCGAGATTTAATGAGGGCTTCCTAAGGAAAAAACAATCCTTTGATGTTTTGTCCCACAAAATTCTTTTTTTCCTAAGAAAAGTACCATTTGTTACTGTTAATGTCCATGTGAAAGGCCAAATAGCCATTGGACACTTCTTTGTATATGTTCTTTAATAAAACACATAGTGGTCTGGTCAATCACAGACTGTAAGTTTGATTGCATTTGTAAGAGCTAAGAAGTCTATCTTCATGCTCCTTGTGTACTGTGTTTTTCTGTGTATTCCGTAATCTGTGTGTGGAGTACCGTGTGCGACCTTTGGAGCTTGGTTTTCTACTCTGAGGATGTCATCATGGAGATCACGAAAAGGAGAGTGCATTGTGTTGTATCGCCATCGAAATACTTCACTAGTAGCAGAGTAGTTGGAGGCAAAAGCTTTGTTCCTTTTGTGCGAGAGAAGCGAGCATCCCCCCCTCGCCCCCCCCCCTCGACTTTCTCCAAGGCTTATGACTAAGGCGGCGACCAAGGCATAGACCTTGGCATACCTTGTCATTCGAGGCACCAAAGTCACCGTTGGCTCCGTGTGAGGGAGGACCTGAAGGATCAAGGAATATAGAGGTTGCCAATACTGCACGAGAGGTCACCCATCCCAGTACTATTCCGCCCAGAGCTCGCTTAACCGTGGCAATCTCTTTCCCCTCAGCTAAACTCTTGTGGTGTCTCAAGAAGGGGAAAGACTAAGGTTGTTATTACCTTGAAGATGTTTTATTCCGTCAAAGCTTCATTTTTTGGTTTCAAAGCCTATTTTTTAAGCATTTTTGGGGTGTCTTTTGGAGCCATTTTGAAGTACTTCCGCACATAGTTCTCTTCACATAGGCCCTAGAACATCAAGAAGAGTGCTCTTTGTACTTGTTCAACATTAGATATCAACCTTTGGGGCTGTGTTTTCAGTCACACTTATAAAAATACATGTTTCTTGAAAGATTTTAGTTTTGCTG
Organism: Ceratopteris richardii; assembly: GCA_020310875.1. Taxonomy (NCBI): domain Eukaryota; kingdom Viridiplantae; phylum Streptophyta; class Polypodiopsida; order Polypodiales; family Pteridaceae; genus Ceratopteris; species Ceratopteris richardii. The sequence goes on along the minus strand of MU261758.1, from coordinate 20,314 downwards.
GGAGCAGCCGGTGCAAATTTATGTAGGTTTTTTGAGCCAAAAACATCATACTTGACAGTCACTTCAAGGTGTTGCTGGCTGGTTTTTGGGCTGTGCATTCAGCCATTTAGTGTCATTTTACTGCATATATTGAGCACATACACATTAGGTATGCTTCTGTGGATACCACTTATGTACGTCCATGTGGTCATTGATATAGCAGTTACATTCTCTGCATAAAGCCTTTTATGTTTGATAAAGAGGGTCATGGTGAGGTTTTCTTAACTAGGAGACACCCAGATGTCAGGGCTTCTATTAGGTAAGTGATTATATGTAGTGGAGTTAGTGATTCACTATGCAGGCAAACATGTTAGTACTTGCATTTTTATGATATTTTGACACTAGTCATATGCGCATTGTGCAGAGGATACTCTAGCAAAATTTCTCTAGAGTTTTGGTTTTTGTCAACTATACAATGGTGGATTTACTCCTTGATACACTTATTCATTGGTGTTTAGACTCCTAGCTCCATTATCATTCCATTTAGTTCTCTACCGTCATGGCATCAGAGGTCTCAGGCACATCTGGTGGATCAGGGTCTAGTGCTAGTGTTTCGAGGGGAGCTATAACTTGTAGGGAAAAGAAAATTTTGAGATTTGAAAATTTCATGGCACAAACTTTGTTGTATGGAAGAATTAGATTAAAGATGTGATGACTCAAAGGAGGCAATGGAAGCTAGTAAATGGAATTTCAAAGAAGCCTGCTGATATGGATGAAGATGATTGGGATGAGTTAGATGAAATGGCTAGGTATAACATGCGCTTGCACCTTGTAGATAATGTTTTCTTTACAATATTAGATTGTGAAAGTGCAGAGGAGCTTTGGAAGAAGTTATGCAATACATATAAAAAAGAGATGACATAAAATAAAGTCTATCTGAGGAGAAAATTATATGAACTTTGTAGGAAGGCCACAGATAGTGTTGCTGCTCATCGAAATGAGTTTGATGCTATATTCCCTCAGCTACAAGCTAAAGAAATAGATATGGATAATGAAATGAAAGCAGTATTGTTGTTATGCACCTTGCCTTCATTATGGGATACATTTTGCATAGCTATTAGCAATAGTGCACCTCGTGGTAAACTCGTCCATGATGACATATGTGGAGCATCCTTGAGTGAGGAGATTTGTAGAAAATCTATGGTTGGCACTCAAAGTGGAGATGCATATAATATTCATGATTCTTACCAAGGAAAGAATCAACAAGTGGCAGGAGCAAGAAAAAGGAAAAGAATGGTCAATAGAATAAGAGTAGAAGTAAATCAAGGAAAAGGGATATAGAATGCCATTATTGTCATAACAAAGGACACATGAAGAAAGACTCTTATGCAATAAAGAATGCTAAAGGTAAAGGATAGAATGTTAATGGGCATGTTAAACAATTACGCCTAGCATCTACTTTGACTTTTAAGATTGAAGAATTTAGTGCTATTTCTAATGATGCTAATGTGTTGACACTTGATAGTAAGTATTGTGCGAACTAAGGCTCTTATGGATTATTCTCTTTCCCACACATGGGTGCTAGATTCTGGTGCTTCTTTCCATGTGACACCACATACAGAGTGGTTCTCTAATTATGGAGCAAAGTCTCTTGGTACCCTAAGACTTGGTGACTCTTACGGGTGTGATGTTGTGGGGATTGGAGATGTGGTTCAGTTCATTTATGGCTCAAAAATTACTATGCATAATGTATGCCATGTACCTCAATTATCACATAGTTTGATGTTACTTGGTCAACTTGATGACCTTGGTTACAAGGTGGTCTTTTATGCTCAGTCCTTTCACATATCAAAGGGCAATATGGTTATTGCAAAAGGAAGAAAAGTTGGCTCACTTTATCCTTTATTCATATCACAGAAAGAACACTTGTTAGCCGTTATTGAATAGCCTATGGCTTGTATTTGGCATGGTCGTTTGGGCCATATATCTCATAATGGAATCTCATTCTGGCTACTTAGCTGTGTTATCTCTCTCCAATTTTTCATTTTGTGAGCATTATCAATATGGAAAGCAAACTAGAAATGTGCATGGAATGCACATTGACTCTTCAATTCAGCCTTGAGATCTCATTCATACAAATGTGTGTGATCCTATGCGGACTAGGTCCTTAGGTGGTTCTCTTTACTTTGTCACTTTCATAGATGATGCTACTAGAAACGTTTGGGTATATCCTATCAAATTGAATTCTGAGGAATTCCCTACTTTTAAAAAATGGCTTGCTTCAGTTGAGATTGAAAAAGGAACTAAGTTGAAGGCTTTATGTTCAGATAACGGGGGTGAGTATACCTCACATGAATTGAGCCTTTTTTGTTAGTCTAGAGGGATTCGTAGAGAATTTACTGCTCCTTATACCGTAGTACAGAATGGCGTAGCGGAGAGGATGAATAAAACTATTCAAGATAGAGTAGTCCCTATCTTGCATCATGCAAACCTCTCACAAGGTTTTTGGGAAGAAGCAATAATGACTGTAGTTCGTGTGATTAACCTTTCGCCTAGTACTGCCAAAGGTTTGAAAGTGGCAAGAAATGGATCGTATACCAAAGAATCTTAAACAAAAAATGGATCATAACTCAAAGAAATGCATTTTTCTTGGATATGGTCGAGAAGGATAATTCAGATATCGCTTATGGGATACTAAAACACAGTCTGTGATCATAATTAGTGATGTCATGTTCAATGATTCTAAGATGCATAAACAACCCATTAAGGAGGTTGAAGTGAGAAGAGTGGTGTTTGAGGATATTAGTCCTCCAGTTAGCATGCATAAAAATGATGCACATAGGAATGTTCAAGAGAACGTCCATTCAGATCAGTCTACACATATTCCTGTTCAGCAACCATTGAGATGTTCTACCCGTGTCTCACATCCACATGATAGATATGTCCCATGTTTAGATTCTGTTATGCTAACAGATGTCGGTGAGCCTTCTTGCTGCAAAGAGGCTATGCAGATAGAGGATCATGTCAAGTGGGAGTGTGCCATGAAGAGTGAGTTGGATTCTATTCACAAGAATGGTACTTGGGATCTACTACCTTTGCCAAAGGGTAGGAAAGCTTTACCATGTAAATGGGTATATAAGCTGAAATTCACATCAGATAGTGCTTCTCCAAAGTATTAAGCAAAACTTGTTGCAAAGAGTTTTAAGGAACAACATGGTGTTGATTTTGAGGAAATCTTCTCTCTAGTGGTCAAGATGACTACCTTGCGCATGTTGCTTGGATTCATTGCAATGGAGGACTTAGAGCTAGTCCAAATGGATGTGAAAACTGCTTTCTTGCATTGAGATCTTACAAATGAGATCTATATAGAACAACTAGAGGGTTATGTAGTTCGTGGAAAGGAAAGTCTAGTTTGTAAGCTCAAGAAGAGCCTGTATGGACTTAAACAATCCCCTAGACAATGATACCAAAAGTTTGATGCTTTTATGAAGTCTCAAGGCTATGTTCAAAGCAATGAGGATCATTGTCTCCACACAAAGAGATGCTCAGACGGCAGCTTCATATGCTTGATACTTTATGTCAATGATATGTTGATTACTGGGAAGTTCTCTTATGATTTGTCAACTCTCAAAAAGAAGTTGACTCAGACATTTGATATGAAGGATTTGGGGGATGCCAAACATATTCTTGGCATGCACATTACTTTTGACAGGAGAAAAAGATGTATGCACTTGTCTCAAAGTGAGTACATATCCAACGTACTTCACAAGGGTAGATATGCAGGGTGGAAAGGCATTGATTACACCTTTACCCACATATGTGAAATTGAGCAAGGATGATTGCCCCAAATCAGATGAGGAAAAGGAATTCATGACCAAAATTCCCTATCAGTCTGCTATTGGTAGTATCATGTATGCTATGGTAGCTACAAGACCAGACATTGCATTTGTAGTGGGACTTGTGAGCTGATATATGTCTAATCTTGGCAAGAAACATTGGGAAGCCGTCAAGATGACTTTAAGATATTTGAGTGGCACTAAGGACAAGTGTCTATGCTTAGGTAGAGGGAAACCATCCATTATTGGTTACACAATTTTTAACTATGCTAGTTGTGTAGACAATCGTAAGTGTACATCCGGGTACATTTTTCATTTTGCTAGAGCTTCTATCTCTTGGAGATCTCGTCTTCAAGAATGTACAATTGTTTCGACCACAGAAGCATAGTATGTTGCAGCAAGTGAGGCATCTAAGGAATCGTTGTGGCTTTCTCGTCTTGCTGGTGATATGGGTTTACCAAAGCATGTACCTCGTTTGCTCAGTGATAGTGAGAGTGCCATTGATTTGGGTAGGAATCTGGTCTATCATGTAAAGACCATGCACATTGAGGTGAGGTATCACTTCATTCGTGATTGCTTCGCCATTGAGCACATTATCCTTGAGAAGGTTCACACTCGAGTCAATGTTGCATATGCTTTGACTAAAGCTCTACCAGAGGATAGCTTTCAACACTGTTGTCACTTGATGGGGGTTACTTGATTCATGATTTTACATAGTCACCTGTATATTGTGTAACATGCCCATCAAGTGGGAGGTATAGCTTGTATACTTACACTCAGGTATTCTTTATCATTCTTTATATTTATCCCATATTTACTTTGGCCATATTGGCCTTTAGTGAGAGACTCTTAGTGTCCATGTGAAAGGCCAAATGGCCAATGGAAATTTCTTTGTATATGTTCTTTAATAAAACATATAGTGGCCTGGTCAGTCACAAACTATAAGTTTGACCACATTTGTAAGACCTAAGAAGTCTCTCTTATTGCCCCCCATGTACTATGTTTTTCTGGGTATTCTGTAGTCTCTCTACGGAGTACCGTGTGCATCCTTAGGAGCTCGGTTTTCTACTCCAAGGATATCATAGACGTGGAGATCGCCAGAAGGAGTGCGCATTGTGGTGCATCACCATAGATATACTTCACCATCCTTGCTTGAAGAAAATTACCAAGCCACTAGTCCACCTTGGGAGCGATGTGGCAAAATAAATGTGTAAGATGAAGTCCCTTCAAGTTTGTTTTGAAGGATCTTGGCCTTCTCACCATATTGTTCTCCCCATTTTTGGTGACTCTTAAAGACTCAATCTTGGTTTGATCTCTATGGAAGAGTTGGAGCAATGTTGAACAAATTATCAAAATCAATGAAGATTGGAAGTGGGCGGCTCATATTAGACAGAATAATTCAATCTCAGTGCCCATCTTATCTCAAGATCAATAAAGAGTTGAAGCTAGTTGTATTAGTCAAAATGATTCAATATGGTTCATGATCAAGGGAATCAATTCTATTGATTTTGTTACCCTCCAAAGAGCAAAAATCTTATGAAATAAAGGGTTTCATAAGTGGAAGCATCTCTAGAATCAAGACAAGAGAGAATACACGAAATTTGAGTACATTAACACAGTTTGTTAAATGGAATTGAAGGACTAATGCATGTCAAGAAAAATAATCAATGCTTTGGATAACTCTAACTCTTGCCTTCACCTTGAAAATTAACCCCCTGTGATCAAACTTATAACATCACACAATGGAAATAACTTGGAAAAACAAACATGTAGTTTCAAGAAGAACCTACATTTTCATACCTCACTTAATAGGAACTAGGTTGCATTATTGGTTATTTCATAATTTGTTTATTCATGAATAATTATGGAATTTAACATTAAACCCTTGTTATCTGACCAAATTATTCGGTGCCATGTCAGCTTATTCGGATAGGAGAAAATTTTTTGCAAGAGAGTGTAGTGCATTTTCGATAGAAAGCACTTTGGATGGAAAAAATTTCAATTGAAAACTATTTTTATAAAAAAAAATATTGATTGAATATGTTTTCGATAAAAGAAATCAATCAAATATTGTTTTATAAAAGAATATGCTTAGGGTCATTTCTCATAAGAGTTACTTTGTTTTTTTCCAACTTACAATGTCATACAAAGAACAAGGTACAAGCTTGTATGAAAAAATATTTGGTATTTTAGTACTAAAACAATAAAGAAAAAAATTGTTTGTGAGTTAAAAACTATTGTGATTGTTTGAATCAACATTGATTCTTACGTCACAATATTATGTGTATGTGTGTGTATGATTGTGAGTAGAAATCTATTGTGATTGTTTGGATCAAAATTGTCTTTTACTTCATAATAGTATGTGTATGTCTATGTGCATGCATGTCATATGATTGTGAGTCAAAAACTAATGTGATTCTGTATCCACATGCGTATGTGTGTGTATGATTTTGAATTAAAAACTATTGTATGTATTGGAAGAGGTTTTATCTTCTTTTTGATAATTCCTTTTGAGAAGGTGTTAATAAGTGAACTTGAACTTTCTAGGTCTCTATATGGCTTTGTCTTGTAGACTTATTAACACCTTCTCAGATCCTTGAATTGTAAAGGGATCCAATAGAGGTTCATCTCATAGTATTTGTATCTGCATATGAGTGTCTAATTGTGAATGAAAATCTACTATGATTGTCTCACTCAACATTGATTCTTACTTCACAATAGTATGTGTAAATGTATGTGCATATAATCGAGAGTCTCAAATCTACTATGACTTCTTGAATCAACATTGACTCTTACTTCACAATATTATGTGTAAATGTATGTGTGTGTATGATTGAGAATTAAAATCTATTGTGATTGTTTAACTCAACAATGATTTTTACTTCACAATAGTATGTATAATTGTATGTGTATGTATGAGTGAGAATTAAAATCTATTATGATTGTCTAACTCAACATTAATTCTTATTTCACAATAGTATGTGTAATTGTATTTGTTTGTATGATTGAGAATTAAAATGTAATGTATTTTTTTTTACTAAACATTCATTTGTACTTAACAATAGGATGTGTAACTATATGTGTGTGTATGATGGAGAGTTAAAATCTATTGTGATTGTTTGATGCAACATTGATTCTTACTTCACAATAGTATGTGTAAGTGCATGTGTGTGTGTGTGTATGATTGAGAATTAAAATCTATTGTAATTCTTTGACTCCACATTGATTCTTACTTCACAATAGTATGTGTAAATCTATGTGTGTGTATGATTGAGAATTAAAATCTATTGTTATTGCCTAGCACAACATTGATTCTTACTTCACAATGGTATGTATTATAGTATGTGTGTGTGATTGGGAATTAAAATCTATTATGATTCTTTGACTCAACATTGACTCTTAAGAGATTTAGAAATTTTTAGAGAGATTCATAGTGGTTTACATATATTTCAAGATATATATTTAGTGGAATGTATATCTTATTTGATATTGATTTATGTTGTCTTTTTGTAGATATAAAGCCTTCATAAACTAAGCATTATTGGAAAGGGAGAAGAATGGTTATATGTAATTATTCATCAAGAGGGTAAAACAATCTCCACAATACAATGCAAATGTTTTGGACATCGTTATGTAGGAAATGCAACTCAGATAAAAGAACATCTTTTTAGTACACATAATTATGTGGCAAGGTGTCCTAATCTAGACAATGATATATGGGTACACTTTGCAAGTTAAGCAAACAAATGTAAATCTCAAGGTATCCCATCAAAGAGATTTAAAAGCATGCGTAACTGATAGCTCTTTTGAATTAGTCTAGATATAGTGCAAGAACGATTAGATGTATCGATGACAACATAGGATCCTCATTATATTCCTAATCAAGTATCACAAATGATTTTCGAGAATAATCAAAATACCTGTACTCCATGTTCTCTAGCTACGTGAGGAAAGAGTGCAACTGCTGAATGTAGTAAAAATGGTGGATCTAATAATGTATTACCATGCTTTCTCTCTACCAAATCATCGAGTAAAATACCTATAGCTTTTGCATATCAAGATTCTCTTCAGCTTCATCCTAAATGGCCTCAAGAATTTTAAGCATGTAGATTCTTGTAAATGTTATTCATAATCCTATTTTCCAAGATTGTATGATATCAACTGACCAGAAAGGATTCAACATGCTAGATTACTATAAAATGTGAATATAGTATGTAGATAAATTGAAAAAAAATATTGAAGCTATTTTAAAGCAAACAATGCTTGATTATGTACCCATGTATGGATGCAAAATAGCAATGGATGGATGGACGAGTTGTCAAAAAAAGCCATTGATTATTTTCATGGTTATAAGTCCAAATGGAAACATGTTTCTAGAAGTTGTTGATACTTCTTTTAGAGATAAAAGTTCAGACTCTTTTGTAAACATATATGAACATGTTATATCATGTGTGGGTGTATTGAAGAATGTGACTCTCATATTGATTGATAATGCAACTATGTTTTCAATTTCTAGAATTGCAATTGAAAACAAATATGAAGGCATTATGGTGGTTAGATTCATAGTTCATATACTAAATCTATTATTGAAAGATATAGGTAGTTATCTTTCATTAAAAAAAGTTTATTAGATGAAAATAATGCGTTCAAATTTATGAGAGAGCAAGAATTTTCATATTTGCTCTTTCGTTCTGAATCTCCTAGTAAAGCACTTGATATCTTTTGTTTTTACATGATTTCAAATTGCCTATATTGTGCTCAATGGATTATTGGAAGTCAAGTCAGCTCTTGTAGAAATGATTACTCATCGAGGATGGGAGGCATGGATAGAGAAGTTTCCTTCTTGTTGAGTTGCCACTGCAAAGTGTATGTCTCTAATAGAGTCACAAAATTTTTTTCATATTCTTGAAAAATCATCGGTATGACTAAAACATTTTGGAACTTCTATTAATTGATGATACTGATAAGTTTGTGGTAGGAAAAGTTTCTTGGATTATGTGAAAAGCTCTTGAAAAACTGAAGGACTTTAATCAATTCTCATTACAAGAAAAACAGAGATTAAATCATTAATAGAGAAAAGATAGATGCAAATGCATACTCATTTACATGGAACAAGATTCCTCTTTGATCTAGCATTTCACTTAAATGGTCAAGTGTCAAACAAAGAATTCATGGAAATTTTCAAAACCACATCTAATTTATTACTTGCAGGTACAAATGGTCGACATGCATTCCACTAGAGAGTAGCTTAGGTAAATCAATAAGGATGTTCTGGAGCTTTATTGCACATTGAGGCGATTCAGAAGCACCCACCTCCTATATGGTGGAAAGAGTAGCGAAGTGAAGTAGTGGAGGTGCAAGATATAGCAATCAGAGTGCTTTGAGTAGCAACTTCAAGGGATAGTTGTGAATGTAATTGGACTGCATATGATATTCTTCATTAAAAACAAAAAAATCAGTAAAGTTTACCACATGCAAATGATTTGGTATAATTTCATGCTCCAACCAAGTTTGCTTCTACAAGAGCACAACAAACCTTTGAAGAGTTTCAAACTCATGGAATTTTAACAAATGATTCATGGAATGATCTCAATCTAGATATAGATCACAATGATGGCTCACACATGGAAGAAATAGATGACATGGTACCTATAATAGATAATGATATTCAAAATAAAAATTTATTGTACCTTGAATACTTTGGTTAATGTCAATTGAGAAAACGATGTCTTTATTATAAATTCATGTCTTTTATTACAAAAATCAGCTTGTCTATTCAATGTCTTGTTGATTCAATAATTCATCAGTAGTGAAGTGATCAAAAGATGATGATACCACTAATAGTCTTCCATAACTACTCTCATATGCATCGAGAGATAGTTATAAAATTTTAAATTGGTTCTCTAAACCATTAATCCTCTTTTGTTGATCATCAATTGGTCTTCATAATCCATAAATTGTTAGTCCTTCATTGTATAATTGTGCTCCCTGGATGATAAATCATGGATAAGGTTATGTTCTTGAGGTAGCAGAATGTAGGGCCACTTTCAAGGAAGAGGGCCTTTGTTTCCTAGATTACAAATTTATTTGGAGTTTTGAGGATGCCCAAACCTACACCTGCATCCTTTAGATGATCATTGCAATCTACAAGTCGGTGAAGAATATCTTGAACAAAAAGGTTTTGAATAAAATATAGTGGTAACTGATTATTATTGGGAAATAATCTTTCAACTTGAACAAAGTGCCAAAGTAGACTATTTGTTAATTCTTTATGTTGTAATTCAAAAAGCTTTAGTGGTGCTGATTCTTTTGCCCTTCCTCTAACTCAAACGAGAACATCATGGGCAAAATGATTTGGACATAGGTTTTTTACTTCTTTCATTGATAATGGTGTGGAGAAGGGATTGGTTGCCTTGCTTGCTTGTGGAATGTGATTAGGGGAAACACTTTTTGGAAGAATTGGGAAGAAAGGTGCATTAACAACTTTGACAACTGTTTTAAAGTGTTTTCGAAACAAAAAATACTTAAACTTCTAGGCAAAGTAAATGGGAATTCTAACAAGTGTTGTGCTCCCCCCTTTCGACTCCATAGGGTGTTTATTTCGGAGTATACCAAGATGCAAAGAAAATTGGGCCTCCATGAGGGTGCCAAAAAGCTCATGAAACTTCTTAGCTCTCCATCTCTCTTGGTCTCTTTCTACTCTCTTTCTCTCTCTCACTCTATTTCGTTCTCTTTGTCTCCCTCTCTCTTTCTTTGTCTCCCTCTCTCATACATGTTTGGCAAATGGCATCTCCTTCTATTGCACTCTATTCTCTATCTTTGTGTCTCTCCTCTATCTATCTCAACTTTCTATCTCACTCTCTCTCTCCCTCTTTCTCTCTCTCTCTCCACTTCTCCTTTTGCCATTTCTGATTGAGAGATCCATCTCCAAGTCTTTTCTATGTCTTGGTCTCTCTCTCTCTGTCTCTCTCTCTCTCTATCTTTATATCTACCTCTCCCTTTCTCTCTCTCTCTATCTCTCTCTCTATCTTTATATCTACCTCTCACTTTCTCTCTCTATCCCTCTCTCTCTCTCTTTCTCTCTCTCTCTCTCTCTCTCTCTCTCTCTCTCTCTCTATATATATATATATATATATATATATATATATATATATATATATATATATATATATATATATATATATATATATATATATATATATATATATATATATATATATATATATATATATATATATATATATTTCTCTCTCTCTCTCCCTCTATCTTTATCTCTATCTCTCTCCCTCTCTCTCTCCCACTTATTCGTTTGATTCATCCTTTCCTACAGCAAGGTAGTCCTACTTAAACTATTTCTTTCTTTCTCTCTCTCAGGGTATGTTCCAAAAACTTGAACCTAGTTACTGCATTTGTTTACTCTTTTAACTTGTGAACCAAAAGCAAGTGGTGTCTTTGCTCCATCAAAGCATGTCTTCTTCTCTATTGCAGTAGAGGCCTACAATGCACACACAACATCAATGTCATCTTGCGCTTCTCTAGTTATATGCTCTATGTAAGCCTCAAGCCATAGTGCCATGTGATTCTGTTTGTATGTCTTTGATGATTGGGAAATATTATTCTCCTTGATAGGGAAACAGACCTTTGAAGTGGATCTTTATAGGCTTAGATTCACAATGTATACTCTATGTCTTATGCTCCTTCTCTTTGGTTTCCATCTAAAGTTTGATTTCTTGTTTAAGTCTAAAATTAAAATTGATTCTTTTAGTAGGCTTTAAAAAATAATAGAAATTGAGTCCAACTTATGAGTTTTATATCTTTAAGTGGAAACCTACTTCTATGATTTGATTGGATAAGTTCTCATCAAGGTTTTTCAATCAAACTTGAGTTTGTTCTTTTCTTGATTAATCTTTCCAACTTGAATTCTCTCTTTCTTCTTGTCTTTTGTGATGTAAATTAATGTTTTGCTATATAATTTTGTCTTTTCTTGTTTTATTTCTCTATTTGTGAATGTCATCAAGCATTAGTTTTGTTTTCATTTTTATGGTTTTGTTCCATGAACTGAGAGTATTAATGAAAGAATGTTTTTGTAATGTTATTTTTCTTTAGTTTTAAGTTTCTAAATGCTTATGATTTATATTATTTAATTTTTTTTGTTCTTTTTAAAGTTTCTACTATTTTGAGGGTTTTTATTTTGTTCTTTTTATTATCTTTTTAGGGTTTATAGTTTTTGTTCTATATTATTTTGATACTCTTTTTATGGAAAGTTATCTAAACTAAAAAATTTGCAATTTTGTTTTATTAAATAACTAATTGGAAGTTGCAGACAATGTATGATAAACCTGATGCATATCATGAGTGCTCACATAAAAACTAAAAACTATCATTCCTTTTTTTAGTGAGTGGTTGAAATGCATATATAGATTCAAAAAGACATGTAGAAGTTTTTTTCGTTGTCAAGGCTATGATTCTGCAATAATATATTTTAACAATCATTTAAAGTATAAAGACAAATCAACCTATATATGTTATGTGCTCTATTGAATTTGAAGGTATGGGTGGTGGTGGAGGGTCTTGGGCATCAGTCTCTAAGCACTCCCTTTGCTTCATTTAGGGTTCATAATATTAGGAAGGAAGAAGTGCGATCATTAGGGAAAAAATTGACCCTACATGGAGTTTGAGATTAAGGAGTGATTAGTGATGGAGTAATGAGAAGAGGGTGGTGGCCATAGTCTAGTCCCTTTATGACCTAAACCAGGCATATGCTTCCCTTGTTTTTGTGTGCTCAGAATGGAAATCCCACCTAGAACTAGTAGCTTTGGTTATTTGTGTCATGGAGAAAGGAAACCACCATGAACCTCAGATTCCATCACTACAACATATCAAGGACATACCGACGTTGCCCATACCGACAGTCATGCCTCGGCATTGGTATGACCGTTGAAAATGCTTGAAAAACAAGGGATGCAATACGGACGGTCATTTAATCGTCGGTATACAGG
>MU261758.1:0-2500 GCA_020310875.1 Ceratopteris richardii | reverse complement strand
TTAATCAATTTCATATTGGTCTTAGAGATGAAATAAAGGATCATTTACTCTCTACATATAACGTAGATACTCGAGATGAATCTATCAAGCAAGTGATTCAATGTGAGAATCAAGTATTTGAGGAAAACTTAGTTCAAGATGAAGATGTGTTGAAGAACAAAGATGATTTTGCCCTAGTGTCTCAACCATCAATCTTTGAGGAGAAAGGAATTGAAACCATTGATATGAAGAATATATATGAGTATTATTTAATCAACCGAATTTCAATGGGACTTAGGTGATGATATGAAGGACCTCATGTTAATCATGTCCAAAGTGTGATAATAGGTGGTTTGAGAGAAAGAAAAATAAGAAGATTTTTGTTCAAATACAAATTTACCTTAGTGCTGCAATTATAATGTTGGAAGAATCGTAACTACAGCCCATGCAATTGGATAACATCAAGGTCAAGAAAACTTTAGACCAAGGTAAAGAAAGCATTAGAAGGAGAATGGTATATTCTTTTATTTTGAAGATCATGATTATATGGTATTAAAATGTCCTAAGAAGAAGAAAAAACTTTGAGTGAGGAATTCCATAATCATTATCCCATATCAAAGGAATCATCATCATAGACACATCACAACTCCTCATGGAGCTTATTACTTGAGGTGGAGGTGATGTCATGGACAAAGGAAACCATCCTAAACCTCATATTCCATGTGACTTTCTATATCTAATGACTAGTTAATAATCTAGAGAGGCATGCTTTAATTGTGTTTGAAATGTACCAAAACTCTAAGATCAATTATCAACTTGCTTGTTTTAGATATCTAGAGGCCATATTCCAAATTGATCACATCATCAGTTCATAAATTCCCTAGTACCACCCTTGGAAACCTATAAAAGGAGGGGTTGGCCATATATATACTAAGTCTTGTGGATGCCAATCTTGGGAGCTCAAGGGCTCGTGACCTGCAAGTAAGTATTTTTGAAGATCAAGTATGAGTTTTAGCCTTGTGCTTTGTTCTACTCTTATATAGCCTAGTATCTGTTGATATATTTAGGTAGTGATGTGTGTGAACACTCTAGGACTGTCGGGGCCCTTTTTTCCCTCCTTAGGAGGTTTTTTTTCCTTTAGCTTGTATATTTGCCTATTGCCCTAATGGGCTACTTATCTTTGTACATTCTCTAGTAATACATATAGTATTGTGTGTTGTGCTCCAAGCTTCCTCTTCTTTCCTTGTGCTATTCACGTGCTTCCGTAGACTTCTAACTCCAACAATTGGTATCATAGTAGGTCGTAGCTTCATCTAGAGTGTCGTCGATACTCCTCCGTTTGCAATCTCAGAATCGAACGAATTTTTGTGAGCATACTCTGCATGTTTTCGAGACCAAAAAAACTTTGTTGTGTGTGCCGAAATGGCCATCTGAGCTCGTTTGGCCTCCAAACCCACTATAGTAGTGCTTGTGCAGGCTATTTCATCTTTTTTGTGCCAAAGATAATACCAATTTCTGTTCGCCAGTATAAGCATCTTGAAGTGTGCTACATGTCTAGCGAAATTCGTCTGGGCAGTTCTCTTCAACTTTTTTGAGATATAGTCGAATTTCTGCATCAAGGTATTTTAGTCACCGACCATGGCTGAAAGAAGTGATGTATTCTATATGTTGGCTGTTGAGGATAAGTTGGATGGTACCAACTACCCGTTATGGGCTTATATGGTGCGACATGTGTTGGTTGCAAAAGGACTACGGGACATTGTGCAGGGTGTCCGAAAAATGTCCTATCACACCTGCAACTGTTACAACTGTAGGTACTGAAGCTGATGCAGAAGGTGTCGAAGATGCTGATATTCTTCATATTCCTATTCGTGCTACGGTTTCTATTGCACCTACTGCAGAGCATATTTGCTAGGATGGTAGAGATGCCTAGGCACATGCATTGATAGCTTTGTCTATCAAACGTGCCATTATCCTCCACATTTGCTCTTGCAGAACAAACTAAGATGCTTGGGATACACTTACCACATTATACCAAGCTAGGAATGAGGCTCGTGCTCCTTACCTCCGAAACAGTTGGAGAGTGAGCACATGAATGAACGTGATTCTATGGACAGTTTCCTAACGGAGATCAAAGATTTGAAGGAACAATTGATTTTTGTTGATGAGGTTATACCAGGTAGCTCACTTCTGCAGAACGTTCTAAATGATCTTCCTTATTCATATCAGAGTCCTTTCTTCTACTCTTGGATTGATGATGAAAGGCAATCCAAATGCCTTATCATTTGAGGAGTTAGTCTTTGTTCTGTTGCATGAAATATCAATCCAGGCAGAACAAGTCCATTATGGGAGTTGCAGATCAAGCTTTCATGGCTAGTCAGAAGGACAAAGGAAAATGGAGCTCTTCAACTAGTAAGCAAAAATCTGCTAATTCTGCATATTCGAAGAAGGAAGATAAAGATGAGAAGAAATCAGTAAAGCAGAAATTGTTTTATAAGTACTGTAAAGGGAATGATCATAT
>MU261757.1:80000-91035 GCA_020310875.1 Ceratopteris richardii | reverse complement strand
AATCTGGAACATAATGATTTAACAAAAGTTCTGTTGATAAGACAAAAGGTTTCCACCTTTCATCCCCTCTCAAACCTGCAAGTAGCTGAGCAATCAATCTGTGATCTTCAACATCTTCATCTATGGATCCAAGACTATCTGCAAGATCCTTCATCTTAGTGGACATAATCACTAATGGTTTGACTTGGCTTCTTCTTGAATGTTGTAAACTCTGACCATAGACTTGCTTTCCGTGCTTTAGTAGTACTTTGGAAATGATACTCCAATGCATTCCATATATCTTCAGATGATTCCAATCCTCTGATGTGTGGTAGCAAATGATCAGAGATTGTATTGTAGATGTATGCTTTTGCACTTGCATCCTTCTTCTGCCAATGCTTTAAAGCATCTAGTTCTTCTTTCTTTGGTCGGCTTTCATCTTCGAATACTGGCTTCTCTTCTTCACCTGTAACATATATCATGAGATCCTTACTCATAAGTAAAGGCTTCCATTCTCATTACCCATGCGGGGTAATTATCTCTGTCCAGTTTGTCAATGGAAATATGATCTGCCATAGTTCTTTCCTTCTGCTGCAACCTGTGAGCTTAAAGGATAAAGGATAATACCTTTTGAAGTTCTTTGTGTATGAGGATACTTTTGAAGTAACCTTTTGATTCTCTGTGTCTTCAAATGCTTCAACCTTTGAAACTTTAATGGAAAACTTTACAAAACTTCTCGTACCTTTGTCGTCTTCTGCTCTCGAGAATCTTTTCTGCTCTGATACCACTTGTTGATGTATGAAACACCACAAGAAATGAATTAAGGTGACACTAGAACACCTCTATGGTCACCATTAACTCATGCCACTCCAAACTTTGAGAAATGATAGCCTAAAGTGAGAACTTTGCTTCTACAGAAATTCCTAGTCACCGAAATGACATACCTTCAGTATTTTGCTAATTTCTCCTAGCTCAAGTATTATTTCTCCATGAAACTTTATAGGCTGAAACTAGAAGAGTAGAACTTTCCAACAAGCTATCATATGCATCAAACGGATCTCTAGAACTCAAGTTATGGCTCTCACAAGATGACCCTGTATGACCTTCCAAAACTGGAAATCTTACCTGTTTTAGTAAGAGCGCCTGTTTAAAAATTAGAATTCGATGCCTAGCATCGACTTGCAACGAGAATTCGATGCCGGGCATCGACTTGGAGTGTTTTTGGCCACTTTTCAGCAGGGATTCGATGCCAGGCATCGACTTCCCGCATAAAGTCTTGATCTTTTGGACACCAAAACTTTAGGTGATTTCATGCACACTTAGAATATGACTTATCAACTGGAATTCGATGCCAAGCATCGAGTTGCTCCAACAACATCATGTTTTTCAAACACTTCAGTACTGAATGAAAAATATAAAAGAAAATATGACTTATCAACAGAGATTCGATGCCAGGCATCGAGTTGCTTGGAAAACTTGATCTTTGTAACTCATCACACAGTAGGTAATCATGGAGATGATGGAGAGAGGCTCATACACAGAACTTTACTCATTTCTTTCTCATAACTATAAAAAACTCAGAAGTTTTTTACAGTTGCTTTCTCACTCAGAGAAGCACGACTATACACAGTCGTATAAAATGAACTTCTTCTTCTACTTCTTCTTTCTCTCTCTCTCTCCGCGTCAGTTGATACAAACTAACTTATATAGATTTTCATATTCTCGTGATTTTAAAAAACTTCTAGAACTAAAGTGAACTAACTTTACAAATATGATACATTTGTGAATTTGTCCCTTCACATAGGCATGGGGTTTTCTTCCTAAGACTTGACTTTCAAATATATGTCTAATTAGTGAGTGTTTCTCCAACATACATGCCTGATATGCTTGATATTATGATCATTTTTAAGTCACATGTGTAGTCATGTGAACACCTCTTGTAAAAGAGTTCATTTTTATCTCTTGTAATTGAAAAAAGAAAAAGGAAAAAGATGGCTCACCTCATCCATGATGTAAAAGCAAATTCTTGGCTCTAACTACCTAAAACCACGAATTTTTAAGCTGAGGGAATATCTCCTAACTTTGGGGATCACTTTTAGGTGGAGCCATTCTAATTCGAATTCAAAACTCCCTCCAAGAATAGCTATAAAAAGAGCAAGAAGGAAGAGGCGATTAGCAAGCCTTGTACGTGACCACTTCATGTCATTTTGTAGAGATTGAAGAGCTTACTCCATAGCTCTATCATTCTACTCCCATTGTGAAAATATTCATTGCCAATGTCGTTGTAATCATATGTGAATCTATACATTTATCATCATCTACTTCTCTGTTTTGTTCTCTGTTATACTCACTCAGAGCAGTAACTTCAGAAGGTCATATCTCGAGTTCTACTCAACATTTTTCAGTGTTTTAACATGCGTTAGATAGATATTACTGTCTAGTTTTTGTGTATAAATGTTCATGGTCATTGAATTTACAGTTTTGGAGATATCTGCATTTTATTGCTCACTGGTCTATCTCTGTAGAGCCCCGAGAATGGTGGGCATGTTCCAGAAATTGATAAATCTTGTTCTCAGTGCTCAGACCATTATTTGAAGTGTTTTAACTAGGATTGGGAAGCTTGCTAAGTCTATTTGCTATGCCCAAAAGGAAATTATCTAATTCCTACCAGGTTGAGAGCACTGTTCATTTTTTCCAGCAGGTGTATGTCCAAAAATAGCAAGTTTTGGGAGCTAGTCATTTCGCAACTAGTCTGTCTTGACTTAAACTTTTGGGATACATGTTCCAAAGTACTTGGCTGATATTTTTGTGGATTTAGGAAGCTCAAAGGGTCTACTAATCAACTCTGAAGTGTCAGTTGGCTGGTGTGAAGCTACTTGTAGCAGCACCAACTCATCTTTGGATTGCATCCACCATCTCTCTTCACAAGATGCACTATCATTATGTCAAGGATAGGTTCTCTAGTGGAGAGATCAGTTTGGTATATGTGCCCATACAGGATAGTGTTCCATACAGGATAGTCAAAAAGGGTCTACTTTGGGAGAAGTTTGAAGCTTTCCACAATGCTTTGGGCTTACTCCCTTTTGTGGATTGATCTTTTTCCACATAGCTTGTTACTTCCTTATACATGAGTGTCAGCTCCTTGTTCACCACATCACTCCAACAAGGGACTTGTTGATGTATTTTGGTAGTGATATGTGTGAACACACTTAGGACTGTTGAGGAACTTTTTTCCCTATTTAGGAGGTTTTTTTCCCTGGCATGTATATACGCCTATAATGCTAATGAGTTACTTATCTTTGCACATCCACTTGGTAATTCATTCAATGTTGTGTTGTGATACAAGCTTCTTCTTCTTCCTTGTGTTCTTCATCTCTCCTGCAAACCTCAAACTCCAACATTCTTCAAAAAGACATGTATGAAAAGCTTCTTTGAATGTGGTCATATGGTGAATATCTAAGAATTGGCACCTATTGTAATATGCTATGAGGCATTTTAGTGGTGGTCTTTGAGTAAAATATGCTATGAGGCATTTTAGTGGTGGTGTTTGAGTAAAATAAAAAAGAAAGTGCCTAATGCCATAGTGAAAGCCAAGTAAATCAATATTAGGCTTTATTGCCTCATCCTCTCTAGGTAGAAGTGGGTGTATAGCTTTTGAAGAGGGTATAGGTGACTCTATGTGTATTATTTCTCCTTTTCTACTCTCTAAGGGTGACTCTAAAATGCATAGCTAAGGAGGGTTTAAGTCCTTAGTGACTAGGTTTGTCTTTATAGGTTATGTTGGTATAGGGATTATTGTGGACCACTCACCATTGGTTGAGTAAGTAGGGATCTGAGGATAATTCATGCGATACCTCATCTGATGGAACCATGGCTCAGGTATTCTAGTGTTAGAGAGAGGATTGGGTACCTTCTTTAACAATTTTTGAGCTATCTCAATCATCGTTCTTCACATATCTAACTTTTTTCGCTTTAAATTGGCTCTTAGATAGCATTTGTCATGATTCTCGATAGATGGTCCTATAAATATCCTAGCTTGATAAGCTTTCAATAGCATTTGTAGGTCTTCATATATTGGGGTTTTCAATACCAATCATGCATGCTAGCATTCTTTTTGTAGGCTTTGTCTTTCCTATTGGAGGCTTGTTTTCTCATGCTCCTCAGTTATAAAGCTCAAATTTTCTATCGTGAAGTTGTGAGTTTGATGTGATAACAAATTCTTCATTTCATCAAGCTTCT
Organism: Ceratopteris richardii; assembly: GCA_020310875.1. Taxonomy (NCBI): domain Eukaryota; kingdom Viridiplantae; phylum Streptophyta; class Polypodiopsida; order Polypodiales; family Pteridaceae; genus Ceratopteris; species Ceratopteris richardii. The sequence continues at coordinate 86,817 of MU261757.1, read as the reverse complement.
TTTTAAGTGAATTTACATATTGTGCTCTCTTCTATTTCCAAATAGGCTTCTTCTTCTTTTCTTCTTCAGATGAACTTATTTCTACCATTTTATCATTTTGTTTCTTCTTGAACTTATCCTTTCTCTATCTTGTTACTTGTGTGACCTCTAGACTTTGACTGTCCCTACTTGATGGATCCTTATCCAGATTAGGATCTCCTTTTTTATCTTGTTCTTGGGCTTGAGTATGTTCCCTCATAATCAGTTGAATGGGTTTAGCCTAACTACTATCACTTCTTGAAGGAATATGTGATATCACATTCAAAGGCATTACTTTAATGGATGAGGGATTTGTAGGAGAATCCTTGATTACATGGTCCACACCACATGTTGGGAAATATCCAAAGCCTCTAGACTGTGTGTTAGCTCTTAATTTAGCTTGGAGTATTGGGCATTGATGATTGAAGTGGTTTCCATTGCACTTGTTGCACATGCCCCTAGGAATTGATGGTCTATATGGTGGGCCAAATTGATTAGGGGAATTTTGGTGCTAGATTAGCATACCACACTCCTATGGATTCTAGAATATTATACTCATGCACTTTGAACCTAATTCCATCAAGGATTGTGACCTTGATTGTAATCCCCTTGCTCCTCATGAAAACTCTCATAACCATAGTTATAGTTAACTTTGCTAATCCTTGAATTAGTTAGTGGATCAATTGAAACTAATGCTCTTCTAGGGTTTTCTTCCACTATATATTTAAGTGGAATGTCCTAGTCTAGTTGAGGATATTTTTGCCCTAGCATAGGTTGTGCTACATTTTACCCATAGAATCTCTTCTTTGGCCCTTGGGCAAATTGATATTGCCTTTGGGGATAAGAGAAATCCCTATTTGGATATGGTCTAGGTACTTGTGCATTGTAAGGCTAATTCCTATTCATGTTTGGAGATAATTGCATTGGATTCCCTTGAACTTCTTGTGAATTCTAATAAGTTTGTGGCCTATTGTTAGGTTGAGGTTGTTGGGGAACTTGTCTATTATAGTAACAACCTACAGTGGATTTAGTCATCTTTTCTTCAATGTCATACCACTAAGAGGTATAGGAATAAGACTCATAACTCATGCTACATTGTATCCTCATAGATTGCCATGGTTAGAAGTTTGGAAGACCTAAGTTCATGGAACTTAAGGAAGAATGTTCCCAACCCACCTATAGGAGGAAAGATCCAAAGGACCTCCTTCATTTCTATGGAGTAATAAACTTTAATAGTATTAGAATCCAATAAAAACTTGGTAAAGAGTAATGTCCTTGCCACATAAATTTTTTCTTGTTCATCAGCCCCTAGTGACTCTCTATGGACACTCATGAATCCATTGGGGCCACCATTAGAAGCTACTAGAGATTCTTTAGGGAATTCATTCCCAAATTTATCCAATTTGTCAGTATGTTCATAGAAGACATATAAAAAAACTTTCTTATCCACATATGCATTAGCCTCTTGATTTAGAGCTAGATGGGGACTTGAAGTCACTCTAGCATTAGAGATCTTGATTTTTACTAGGGTCTAACCCTATGGATCTTTGAGCAAATGAGCACCGTATAGACTGTCCTTCTCTTAGGTTAGGTTAGTATCATATTCACCCTCTACCTTGGATAAGAATGTTAGCTCTTCTAGGGTTTTCTTCCACTATATATTTAAGTGGAATGTCCTAGTCTAGTTGAGGAGATTTTTGCCCTAGCATAGGTTGTGCTACATTTTACCCATAGAATCTCTTCTTTGGCCCTTGAGCAAATTGATATCACCTTTGGGGATAAGAGAAATCCCTATTTGGATATGGTCTAGGTACTTGTGCATTGTGAGGCTAATTCCTATTCATGTTTGGAGATAATTGCATTGGATTCCCTTGAACTTCTTGTTAATTCTAATAAGTTTGTGGCCTATTGTCAGGTTGAGGTTTTTGGGGAACTTGTCTATTATAGTAACAACCTACACTGGAGTTAGTCATCTTTTCTTCAATGTCATACCACTAAGAGGTATAGGAATAAGACTCATAACTCATGCTACATTGTATCCTCATAGATTGCCATGGTTAGAAGTTTGGAAGACCTAAGTTCATGGAACTCAAGGAAGAATGTTCCCAACCCACCTATAGGAGGAAAGATCCAAAGGACCTCCTTCATTTCTATGGAGTAATAAACTTTAATAGTATTAGAATCCAATAAAAACTTGGTAAAGAGTAATGTCCTTGCCACATAGATTTTTTCTTGTTCAGCAGCCCCTACTGACTCTCTATGGACACTCATGAATCCATTGGGGCCCCCATTAGAAGCTACTAGAGATTCTTTAGGGAATTCATTCCCAAATTTATCCAATTTGTCAGTATGTTCATAGAAGACATATAAAAAAACTTTCTTATCCACATATGCATTAGCCTCTTGATTTACAGCTAGATGGTGACTTGAGGTCACTCTAGCATTAAAGATCTTGATTTTTACTAGGGTTGAACCCTATGGATCTTTGAGCAAATGAGCACCATATAGATTGTCCTTCTCTTAGGTTAGGTTAGCATCATATTCACCCTCTACCTTGGATAAGAATGTTAGCTCTCTCTGAAGCTCATCCATATTGATGGAATGTGAAAATTTCTTCCAACTCACTATCTAAATCGCTCAATGTATCAAAGAGAGGTCTAGGAATCAAGTTAGATGAACTCACACTCTTTGTAGTTGAACCTTGTTATTGGCATTCCTATCTCGTGTGTCAATATTGTATTTCTGTGCACTAGTTGTTCGCTCTCTACCTATTGTTTTACATTATCTTAAAATCATATATGTTAAACCTTTTAGTGCATACACATGTTTATGAACCACAATCAATAGAATTGAATGCACATTATGGTCACAAGTACGCCTATGCACAAACAATATATCTATTTCTTTGCTTGGTAGATGATTTGAATTCACAAAGGATAGTTGAGATTTGTACCAAATAAGTCTCCTATGAGCTCTCAAGAAGAAGGGACTCCTCTTGCATCAAATGACTAGGATACATGTAAAGCTAGAATTGTTTATTATATATGCACAATGTATTAAGCACTAGTCTTTGAACAAGCATACACATATACAAAAAGATATCTAGCTAAAAAGTTGTCTTTTAATCACTCAATGAGGTCAATTTCACTCTCTTATTGATTTGCTCTCACTAGAGATGTGTAGATTGATCTCTAGGTATCTTCTCAATGCTCAATCAAGTCCAATAATTTGTTAGAATCTTCCCCATAAGTAGAGGTTTCTCTAACTTATTTCATGGATAGCTAAGATTCTCTATGAATTTTTCAAAGTCCACCTAATTTCAAAAAGACTACACTCAAAAATTAAGGTTTTCCTCTAATTGATTGCTCTAGAGCTCTAGGGCAATCAAGGATGGTGGTTGAGCAATGGTTTAGCTTTCACAATTAGTTTAAAATGCCATGTGCCCACTAATGTCTTGGGAACACTCAAATGACCCGTAACATTGATATGACTCTAAGTTGTGATTACACTAGGGCAATCATGAAATGGTCAGAGTGTGGCTACTTATGTCTTTCGCACTTAATTTGATTGGAAACACCTCTTTATGGATAATTTCCAAGTCTTCAATAATTTTCACTCACTTCTTGCACCAAAATCTCAAAGATGGCTACCCAAAACCCTAGAGCTAGAGAAGTCATGGATTTGCAACACACACTTTGTTTTGGCTTGATTTTGATGCAAAGCTCTTTGGCCAAAACGAGCTCAGATCAAAACTTTGATGCCACAAAGCAAAGAAATTTTGAACTCCTAGTCAGCTTGAATATGCTCATCAATTTTCATGCGATTTTGAGACTGCAATCGAAGGGGTGTTGATGATGCCCTAGACGAAGCAATGACCTACTCTAATATGTTGATATGTTTAGATAGTGATGTGTGTGAACACACTAGGACCGCTAGGGCACTTTTTTCCTTCTTTAGGAGGTTTTTTTTCCCAAAATTGTATATATGCCTATGGCCCTAATGGGTTACTTATCTTTGTACATTCTAGTGGTAATACATTCAGTATTGTGTGTTGTGCTCAAGCTTCTTCTTCTTCCTCGTGTTGTTCGCATGCTTCCGCAGATGTCTAACTCCAACAATTGGTATCAGAGCAGGTCGTCACTTCATCTAGGGCATCGTCGACACCCCTCCGCTCACATTCTTAGAATCGCATGAAATCTAGTGGGCATACTCAGGGTGATTAGGAGATCAAAACAGCTTCGCAGTCTAGTGCCGAAATCATGATCTTAGCTTGTTTCGGCCTCCGAATGCACTATCACAGCACTTATGCGGGCTATTTTGTCTTTATGTTCCAAACATATATACATGTTTTGATTTGCCAGTATAAGCATCTCAAAGTCTGCTATAGGTCTAGTGGATATCATTAGGGTAGTTTTGTTCAACTTTTTCAGATACAATCATTGTTCTACATCAATGTATTTTAGTCAGTGGCCATGGCTGAAATTAATGATGTATTATGTATGCTGGCTATTGAGGATAAGTTGGATGGTACTAATTACCTATTGTGGGCTTATATGATGCGACATGTATTGGTTGCAAAAGGACTGTGGAACATTGTGCAGGGTGTTGAAAAATGTCCTATTACACCTGCAAATACAGGTATTGAAGCTGATGCAAATGGCATTGAAGATGTTGATATTATTCAAATTCCTATTCGTGTTGCAAATTTTGTTGCACCTATTGCAAAGCAAATTCATTGGGATGGAAGAGATGCCCAGGCACATGCATTGATAGCCTTTGTCTGTCAAACGTGCCATTATTCCTCACATTCACTCTTGTAGAACAACTAAGGATGCTTGGGATACACTTATCACATTGTACCAAGCTAGTAATGAGGCTCGTGTTGCTTACCTCCAAAAATAGTTGGAGAGTGAGCATATGAATTAAGGTGATTCTATGGACTGTTTTCTAGCAAAGATCAAGGACTTGAAGGAATGGTTGATTTGATGAAGTTATACGAGTTGGCTCACTTGTGCAGAATGTTCTGAATGGTCTTCCTGATTCATATAAGAGTTTTGCTTCTACTCTTCATTTGATGATGAAAGGCAATCCAAATGCCCTATCATTTGAAGAATTAGTTTTTATTCTGTTCCAAGAAGATCAGTCTAGGCAGAACATGTCCATTATGCATGTTATAGATCAAGATTTCTTGACTCATTAGAGGGGCAAAGGAAAATGGAGCTCTTCTACTAATAAGCAAAAATCTACAAATGCTCCACATTCGAAGAAGGAAGACAAAGATGAGAGGAAATTAGAAAAGAAGAAATTGTTTTGCAAATACTGTAAAGCAAATGATCATGCCCTTAAGACCTGTCCAAAAGTGGATGCTAAAGAGGCAAAGAAGAAAGAGGCCAAAATGGTTATTGCAGAGGCCTCTACACCAAAAATAGAGTCTGCTAATCTTGTGCAGAATGAAGAATGGGTGTTTACTACTGTTTGTAGTTTTGACCCATCTTCTCATGAGCAGTGTATGTCTGCAACCAAACATATTAACTCGCAGTGCAGTTTCTTCACTTCACCTAAACCTGCCCCTATATGGAATACTATCACATGTCCTAACAACTCCTCTTATCCTATCATGGGAGTTGGTAAGATCATTTTGAATACTATTGATGGTAGTTCTTTCACCTTGTTAGATGCTTTATTTGTGCCAGGGGTCAAGAAAAATCTGTTATCAGTTTCAGCATTAGCCAAGATTGGCTTGGTTGTGAAATTTGTTGATGACAGATGTATAGTTCATGATCTATCAAATGGCAACATGATTATTGCCTCTGGCATTTTATGTCATGGGCTGTATAAGCTCATAGGCTATGAAAGATCTATGAATGATTTGGCATGTGTAGTACATGATTCTCAGGCTATGTCAGATGAAGCTTTGGCATGCACACTTTGGTCATCTGAAATCGTGTAGAAATCTGAAATCGTGTCCTCTTTGCCCAAACTTGAGGCACCCAAAAAACATGTCTATGAAGGCTGTATTTTGGGAAAAATGCAGCATTCCTCCTTTCCAAAAGATGGTTCAATTCAGGCTACTCAAAAATTGTAGCTTGTACATAGTGATGTTTGTGGTCCTATGCAGACACCTTCTTTTGGAAACTATTTTACTTCGTGACTTTCATTGATGATTTTTCTAGGAATGCATGGGTATATCCACTCAAAGCAAAGTCCGAAGTGTTTATGTGCTTCAAAAAATTTTCAGTTTTGGCTGAAAATCTGTCAGCATGTAAAATGGGCACCCTCCATTCTAGTCGAGGGGGGGAATATATGTCTTCTGACTTTAATGCATTTCTAGTTGAACGTGGGATAAAACATCAATGTACAATGCCATATACACCTCAACACAATGGAGTTGCTAAACAGAAGAACATGTCATTCATGGAAATGGCGAGGTGTATGATCAACAGTCAGGCTTTACCACATAGTTTTTGGCTTGAGGCTATCATGTGTGCAACATATGTACTTAGCAAGTTTCCCATTAAAGCACTGTTGTCTATCACTCCATATGAGGCTTGGCATGGTCGCACGCCATCTGTTGTTGCTCATCTGCGTGTTTTTGGTTGTCTAGCATATACATTAGTGCCTAAGCAACATCATAGGAAATTGCTATCTATCATTCCATATGAGGCTTGGCATGGTCGCACGCATCTGTTGCTCATCTGCGTGTTTTTGGTTGTCTAAGCCTAAGCAACATCGTAGGAAATTGGATGATAAAGCAGTAAAATGTATTTTTGTTGGGTTCAGTTCTAAAAGCAAAGGCTAT
>MU261757.1:67500-70000 GCA_020310875.1 Ceratopteris richardii | reverse complement strand
GTGATTGGTTTGCTCCAACAGCTCCCCCTCAATCACTAATTGTGATTATTCCATTCTTCTTCACTCCTGCCATCTCCTTGAATCTCTGTAGCTTAGGTCCATCCAAGCTCTTTGTCATCATATCTGCCACTTGTTCTTTTGTTGGAGTATACATCACTTCTATCTCTTTATCAAGTACCTTTTCCCTCAAGAAATGATACTGAATCTCTATGTGCTTAGTCCTGGCATGAAAAACAGGTTTAGCTGCCAAATACAAAGAACTCATATTATCTCCAAAAATAATTGGAGTACTATGATCAGTCTCAAAACTCTTCATCAAGGTCTTCAACCATATCACTTCCTTTGCAGCTTCTACCATCCCTTTATACTCAGCTTCTGTGGATGATAAAGCAACTGTATGTTGCTTCTTTGAACACCAAGAAACTAGTTTATCTCCAACATAACAAAGATACCCATGAGTAGACCTTCTATCATCTGAGTCACCTGCCCAATCTGCATCACTAAACACTTTGATTCTTGTGTCAGAAGTGAAACCATAGTACAAACCTTCACTTAGGGTTCCTTTGATATATCTGAGTACCCTTTGGGCTGCAATCCAATGAGTCTTCTTTGGACAATGCATAAATTGTGACAACACACCTACTGCATATGATAAATCTGGCCTTGTCAAGGTAGCATAGATTAAACTACCTACCAAACTCTGATATTTCTTCATATCATTGAATTCTTCACCTCCATACCTGCTTAACTTATGATTTACCTCCAATGGTGTAGTTGAGGTCTTGCAATCCTCCATGTTAAACTTGACTATAAGATTCTTCAAGTATCTCTCTTGTGAAACATATACTCCATGTTGAGTATACACAATCTGCATTCCTAGAAAATAAGATAAGTTTCCCAAATCACTTATCTTAAACTCCTTCTCTATTTGCCTTTTGAGTTCATTGATTCCTTGAGCATCTGTTCCTGTAACAATAATATCATCAACATAAATGCACATGTAAATGTATCCATTTTCACTTGCCTTCACTAGCAAGCTACTATCTGCCTTTGATGCTTGAAATCCACATTCATTCAAGAACTTGACAAGTCTGTAATTCCAAGCTCTTGGAGCCTGCTTCAACCCATATAAAGCTCTCTTGAGCTTACACACATAATCTGATCCAATTGAATCCATAAAACCCTCTGGTTGCTCCATGTATACTTCATCTGCAATGTATCCATTTAGAAATGCATTTTTCACATCCAATTGTGATAATTTCCATCCCTTACAAGCAGCAATAGCAATCAATGTTCTAATTGTAGACATTTTAGCAACAGGACTAAAGGTTTCATCATAATCTACCCCATAAGTTTGGGCAAAACCTTTGACCACAAGTCTAGCCTTGTATCTAGACACCTTACCATCTGCAAACCTCTTTGTTTTGTATACCCACTTACATCCAATGACTTTCTGATTCTTTGGTCTTGGTACTGATTCCCAAGTTTCATTTTCAAGTAGAGCATCATACTCTTCCTGCATTGCCTTCTCCCAATTCTGTTTACCTTTGGCTTCTTCATAAGTGGTTGGAACTTCTTCTGTCTTTACAATGTAAGCATAATCTTTTGTTGTTAGGAAAGATGTATCATAACTATACCTTATAGGCTCTTTCCTTTCCCTTGTAGATCTTCTGATTTCTGCACTTCTCAAAGTTTCAGCCTCATTTGATTCTGGATCAAATCTTGGCCCTTCTTCTACATGATCCTGCAATCTACTTCTAGAGTCAACTTCATCAATACTTTCTTCATACACTTTTACTTTTGCCTTTCCTTTTCTTTGTATCTCTTCAACACCTGCATAATCATTTGTTGATCCTGTATACCATGTATTTTGCTCATCAAATGTCACATCTTTAGTAACAAGAAATTGCTTTGTGGATGGACTCCACAACCTGTAACCCATCTGTCTATCATCATATCCAATAAACACATACTTCTCTGCTTTTGGTTCTAGCTTATGTCTTAATTGTGAAGGAACATAAGCATATGCAATACATCCAAATACTTTACAATGATCAAGAGTAGGTTTCTTACCCCACCATGCTTCATAAGGGGTTCCTCCATCCAAAGCTTTACAAGGTAACCTATTCAAAAGGTATGTTGCAATATTAATGGCTTCTGCCCATAAGTAATTTGGACAATTCTTTTCCTTCATCATGGCTCTTGCAAATTCTACAAGAGTCCTATTTCTCCTTTCTGCTACTCCATTCTGTTGAGGAGAGTACCTGCAAGTTACTTCTCTTTTTATACCTGCATTCCATAAATAATCATCAAACTCTTTAGAAAAATACTCTCCCCCTCCATCTGACCTTAACCTCTTAAGCTTTTGCCCTGTGATCCTTTCTGCATAAGCATGAAAATGTTTGAATGTCTTGAAAACTTCTGATTTATCCTTGATTACATATAAAGTAATCCATCTGGTTGCATCATCAACAAACAACACATAATATCTGGATCCATT
>MU261757.1:35000-55000 GCA_020310875.1 Ceratopteris richardii | reverse complement strand
TAGCAACGGCTTTGATTCTGTCTCAGATCTGGGGGATTACCTCATCCGTATGTTTACATCTTGTGGGAGTCTGTTAGATGCGGACATTATTTTCTGCAAGATTGCAAAGCCTACATCATATTCATGGCATGCTATTATGTCAGCGCATGCTTTGCTTGGTAAGGGCCAGACGACCATCAGTTTGTTTCACTCTCTGCAGAAGAACGGTTTCAAACCTAGCAAATTCATATTTCTCAGCTTGTTAAGAGCCATAAGAACCATGAAATGCCTTCCTGAAGGTCGACTTGCACATTCACAGATTCTCTTAAGTGGTTTTGAATCTGATGTTGTAGTACTAAGTATGGTGATTGACATGTATGCTAAGTGTGGGAGCATTGATGAGGCACACAAGGTGTTTGAAACTTCTTCAAACTTGAATGTTATTTCTTGGAATTCCATGATTGCAGGGTTGGTTCAGAGGCAAGATAATACAAGAGCGTTTGCCCTTTTCCTGAAAATGGAGAAGGCTGGTATTCAGCCCTCCAAATATACATTCTCATGTGTATTAAATGTCTGTAATCATGTCAATCAAGGTATGCAGATTCATCATCAAATAATCACTAGTAGACTTGAATCTGATGTTGTTGTTGGCACAGCCCTTGTTGCTATGTATGCAAATTGCAGACGTGTTGTGGAAGCACATAAAGCATTCCACAATGTGATAAATCCAGATTTAGGAGCATGGAACGCTGTTATAGTAGGATACAGTCAACATGACTATGGACATTCTGCTCTGGAAATGTTCAGGGAGATGATTAAGCAGTGTATTGAACCTGACAAGATTACATTCTCCTCAATCGTAAAAGCCTGTACAAGCATTGGAGCAATTGAGACTGGCAAGCTTGTACACAACGAATTACTTTCCCAAAGACTAGAATTAGATTTGATAATTGGAAATTCACTAATTGATATGTATGCCAGATGTGGGTCTTTGCAAGAGGCGCACAAAATTCTCATGAAATTATCAAACCGTGATATTGTTTCATGGAACATATTAATCTCCATGTATGCACAGCAGGGAGATTGCCGGCTGGTCCAGCAATATTTTTATGAAATGATCAAAGAAGGGATAAAACCTGATGAAAGGACCTTCATGAGTATTCTTGCCGCGTGTAGTCACGCTGGTCATGTAGATGAAGGTCGTGACTTCTTTATTTCTATGGTAGAAGATTTTGGTGTTATACAGGGTCCTGAGCATTTCAATTGCATGATTGATCTTCTTGGTCGTGTGGGGAAACTTAAAGATGCAGAATGTTTTCTTGCATCAATGCCAGCATCACCCAGTAGTTTCACAGGATGGACATCCCTGCTTGCTGCATGTGACAAGTACAGTGGCACTGGGATAGGTAGGGAATCATTCCATAGGTTATCTGTGATCGATCCTCTCTGTGCTTCTGGTTATGTCTTGATGTCTAATATATATGCTAGGATAGACAAGGTCCGAGATGTTTCGAAACTTCATTACTCTGGGAAGCATGATTGAAATCTCAATGTGCTGGATTGTGTTTGAATAAAACCACGAATTGCATTAATGAACTTGTAGTTTGAAAAGAGATACTTTTATTTAAACATTTGTTGCCTGATCACCAGACTGAAAAGCTAAATCTTTTTCTAAAAGGGAGAAGCCATGAGACCAAGGCATCTTTTCGATCCTCTATCTTTTTGTACCTTAGAGGGTGGGTACTCATGGGGTGTTGGCAGCTTTGTGGGTTATTTTTTGATGTAGTTTTTTGTAGCTCTCTCTATGAAATAGGTGAAGAAAGTCTGCTGACCTAGGTACTTCAGGGCGAATGTCTTTAACATGGAGTACTTCATTTTTCGTCTCTCTCTTTAGCCCGATGCTAGGTTCTATTCTCTTCTTTCAGCCTCTTTCTGCACGTTACATCTTTCGAGAGTTATTACTTGTGCCCAGCTGCTCATTAGATGTGTGTAATGAGAATAGCTACGGACATCGCCAAAGCTGAAGGCGCATGCAGAGTACATCGTCTAAGCTGCTGATCACCATAGCTTTCCTACTGAAAACACGCACAGAGTACATTGCCTAAGCTGTTGTTCATCACCATAGCTGCGCATCCAAAGCTTTTCTTCATCATGCGCATTTGCTGGGGTGTATATCGTGGACTGCGGCAACTTCATCCTTCAGCTCGGGCAGTTATTGCAGATTCTCGAACCTGAGGTGAATCTTTGATGATGGAATTGTGCAGTGTCAACCAGAAGCACCGGTGTTCGAAGTGTCTCTATTGCGACGGGCTGTTCTTCCATCGTGATGGACGGGGTTCTCTTTGTCCTGTGCAATGTCTATCGTGACGGGATGTGCCATGTGAAGAAGGGAGAACCCAAGGCTCCATTTTGAAGAGTCAAAAATGAATGCTTTATCTCCCAGGGCACCTTCTACTCAAGGGGGTTCTCCTTAGGGAAGTATACCCTATGCTCTCTCAAGTACACAAAAAAAATACAGCAATTGGCTGATTTAGAACAGCATGGATTATTGAAGATTTATGACAGCACAGATTCTAGGAGTCCTTCAAAGAAAATATCACATGAGATGCGAGCAGCTTATTTGTAAAAACCATTCTAACAAGGAAAAACAATGAGTTGAAATAAGAGCAACATTACATCGACAAGAATACAAGATAATATGATGACTAATTACAAGGACAAGATACTATGGCATAACATAAAAAGATGGACAATTGAGGGAGAGAGTCCCAACTCACTCCGCAAGAAAAGGAAGACATCTTTTCAGCCTGAGAACTTGAGAACTTGTAAGGGAGGCAATGGAATCTACCTTTGCTAAACTCCACCTGTTGCAGTCAAGTGCCCGACCCACTCCTTCAGAAAGCTCCCAATTCGATGCTTCAATCTGCCATCCACCCCAAGGAGAAGCAAGAAGGGACTCCCCCCTCTACACACTATGTAGAGGTCGTGTGTCTGTGTCTTCTTTGTCTGTCTATGAGCTTCCCCCTCCTTTGATGGAGAGGTCTTCTTATATAGTTTTTCTATGGGATTGGTAGGAGTGAAGGGTAGCGAAAGGAGACAAGATTAGTTTCTTCATTTGCGGCTCACTGATAATTTTGACACTTTGAAAACTTCCTTCTTGGTCCACTTTTCCTGCGCCGTCACTATCTTTCAAATATTGGTATTCGGCGTCGTCCACCGTCCATGAGTCCTCTGCGTGCAAGTGGCTGAAAATTTAGACCATTAGTTTCTTTTTTCAAGTGAAAAAGTAGACTAAATCAAAAGTAGACCATTTCCTTAAAAAATAGACTACTTTTGAAGTAAGTAGACTAATTTCATAAAAATGGTGAACTTTTGAGATAAGTCGACTAACTTGTAAAAAATTGACTAAAGAAAATTAGACTACTTTGAGAAATTGATCAACTTAGGAATTTAGACCATTTGGAGAATTGGTGAACTGGGAAATTAGGCAACTTAGGAAATTGGAAGAATAGGCAACTTAGGAAATCGGTGAAATGGGAAATTAGGCAACTTAAGAAATTGGTGAAATGGGAAAATAGGCAACTTAGGAAATTGGTGAAACGGGAAATTAGGAAACTTAGGGAATTGGTGAAATGGGAATTCAGGCAACTTAGGAAATTGGTGAAGTGGGAAATTGGTGATGTAGGAAATTATGTGACTTAGGAGACTCGGAAATCGGACTTCTCCACTTACTTGAAATCAAGGTAACTTTTCTTGTACTTGGCTTCTGCATCTCGAAAAGCAAAACATAAAATACATTGTATGAAGGGTGTATCAGAATACCCCACTACAGGTTGCCCACCACTTAGACATTCTCCGTCCTCGGAGAAAAATAAAGTATCTTCTCCTTTTTTTTTTCTCCTTGCTTTTCTTCTTCTTCTTGAGTTGAGCCTTGCTGATATAGTCCTCTAAGTCAAGGTTATTGCTGCTTATTGAACTTCTCTAAGATGAATCTGACATGTTGTTGTTAATGGCTGACATGTTGCTATTAATGGCTGGCTGCTCTTATCTTTCTTGCTGAAGTCTGCCTTGTTGGCTGATAAGTGGTTGTAGACTTCTTTAAGAGGAGAGAATTTGAGAGCCCTCTTCTTCTTCGTAACTCTTGGTTTTTTTTGAAAGCCTAATTGTTCAAAGATTTAAAATCGATATGATTTGTAGAACACTGATCGATTGACAACTTGTCTTCCAAGCTCTTTCATGTCGAGTGGGGAATGGGATGCTCCGCAGAAATTGGAAGAAGATGAGGTGAAGTCGGACTGCGAGGTGAAGTCAATTGCGAGCTGAAATGGCTAAGATTGAAATCGACTAAAGGAGAAGAAATTGACTCTTTTGAAATGCTACTCAAATCGACTGTTTGGAATTGCTGCTCAACTCGATTTTTGTTTTTTTGAATTGCTGCTGAAATCGACTTCACCCATATGACTCAATGAAAAAAAAAATCGACTCAACAAATCGACTAAAAATTTAGACTAAAAAATTTTGACTAAAAAAATTAGCCTAAGAAACAAAATCGACTAAAAAAATTTAGAATAAAAAAATTTTGACTAAAAATTAGCCTTAGAAACCAAAATCGACTAAGAAAATTTTGACTAAAAAAATTTGACTAAAATTTAAACCAAAATCAACTAAAAAATTTTGACTAAAAAAAAAAATTAAACCAAAATCGACTAAAAAGTTTAGACTAAAAAAACAATGAAAATCGACTAAAAAATTTTGACTAAAAGAAAATGACTAAAAAATTAAACCAAAATCGACTAAAAAGTTTAGACCAAAAAAAAAATTCAAAATCGACTAAAAATTTTTGACTAAATTTTTTTTTACTAAAAATTAAACCAAAATCAACTAAACAAAAATTTAGACTAAAGACATTTTGACTAAAAGTATTTAGACCCCAAAAAAAAAGGCCTAAAAAGGTTAGCCTAAAAAATAGACAAAAAAATCGACCTAAAAACTTCACCTAAAAAGTAGACAAAAAAAAATCTACCTCTTTGATTGTAGCAGAAATTTGTGGCTCTTCAACACTCTCCTCCAAGCTGTTCAGTCGATTGGCTCTTCAACATTCTCCTGCAAGCTCTTCAGATAGCTATCTTCTATTGGAAAGCTCTCCAATCAATGCATCTATCGATCCCTGGAATTGGATGTACAACAACTCCCCAAAATAGAACCATGCATCTTCACGGATCTGCTCTTGCTGCTTCAATTTCCCATACCTGAGAGAGAAGGGTCCCACCGGGTGTGCCGAAGAAGGGAGAACCCAAGGCTCCATTTTGAAGAGGAAAAAATAAATGCTTTATCTCCCAGGGCACCTTCTACTCAAGGGGGTTCTCCTTAGGGAAGTATACCCTATGCTCTCTCAAGTACACAAAAAAATACAGCAATTGGCTGATTTAGAACAGCATGGATTATTGAAGATTTATGACAGCACATATTCTAGGAGTCCTTCAAAGAAAATATCACATGAGATGCGAGCAGCTTATTTGTAAAAACCATTGTAACAAGGAAAAACAATGAGTTGAAATAGAGCAACATTACATCGACAAGAATATTATAGTTCTTCCAATACAAGATAATCTGATGACTAATTACAAGGACAAGATACTATAGCATAACATAAAGAGATGGACAATTGAGGGGAGAGTCCCAACTCACTGCTCCGCAAGAAAAGGAAGACATCTTTTCAGCCTAGGAACTTGAGAACTTGTAAGGCAGGCAGTGGAATCTACCCTTGCTAAACTCCACCTGTTGCAGTCAAGTGCCCGACCCACTCCTCCTTCACAAAGCTCCCAATTCCATGCTTCGATCTTCCATCCACCCCAAGGAGAAGCAAGAAGGGACTCCCCCCTCTACACACTATGTAGAGGTCGTGTGTCTGTGTCTTCTTTGTCTCTCTATGAGTTTCCCCCTCCTTTGATGGAGAGGTCTTTTTATATAGTTTTTCTATGGGATTGGTAGGAGTGAAGGGTAGCAAAAGGAGACAAGATTAGTTTCTTCGTTTGTGGCTCACTGATAATTTTGACACTTTGGAAACTTCCTTCTTGGTCCACTTTTCTTGCGCCGTCAGTATCTTTCAAATATTGGTATTCGGCGTCGTCCACCGTCCATGAGTCCTCCGCGTGCAAGTGGCTGAAAATTTAGGACCATATGCAGATGTGGGAAATTTAGTCTCTTTTTTCAAGTGAAAAAGTAGACTAAATCAAAAGTAGACCATTTCCTTAAAAAATAGACTACTTTTGAAGTAAGTAGACTAATTTCATAAAAATGGTGAACTTTTGAGATAAGTTGACTAACTTGTAAAAAGTTGACTTAAAAAAATAGACTACTTTGAGAAATTGGTCAACTTAGGAATTTAGACTATTTGGAGAATCGGTGAACTGGGAAATTAGGCAACTTAGGAAATTGGAAGAATATGCAACTTAGGAAATTGGTGAAATGGGAAATTAGGCAACTTAGGAAATTGGTGAAATGGGAAAATAGGCAACTTAGGAAATTGGTGAAATGAGAAATTAGGCAACTTAGGGAATTGGTGAAATGGGAATTTAGGCAACTTAGGAAATTGGTGAAGTGGGAAATTGGTGAAGTAGGAAATTGTGTGACTTAGGAGACTCGAAAATCGGCCTTCTCCATGAACTGATGAGTTGGATCTTGTTGTCTTCATTTTATGCTTCTTGTGCTTCTCGGCTTACTCGAAATCAAGGTAACTTTTCTTGTACTTGGCTTCTGCATCTCGAAAAGCAAAACATAAAATATATTATATGAAGGTTGTATCAGAATACCCCGCTACACCATGTGGCATGACTTCCTTGTCTGTTGTCTGTCAACCGAGCCACCTGTGGTCTGTCGCCTGCACCCTTCGTTGCCTGTCGTGTGCTGCTCCGAAGGATTCGCGAATCTTCACTGGTGACTGGCTTGTTCCGGAATCCTCTGTCGAGTGGTCTACCGAGTCCATACATGTCACGTGCGGCCCTGACTAGCCTTTTGGGCTGGTTCAAAAAAAAAAGTTTGTTCAAAAGAGCAAAAGCTTTAAACGAATTGGATTTTTCTTATCGGTGCCCAAGAATAGTGAGTGTGGAAGAGAGTAAGAAAGGGACACAAGTTATGTATAGAATATGAGAGTTCAAAGCATGTGCTTTTTTTTTGGGATTTTATCCTTTTGAGTTTGCCTCTGTTCATGGCTTCCACCCATTCCAAGGATCTTTGAGAGACATCTTCTAGTCATTCGTGTGAGTAAACTCAAGGAGCGAAATTGACTTTTTAGATGGCTTACATGGTCAATGGTTGATGATGTAAGATTTTTTGGGCTCGCTTGTCCGACTTTGGATATTTTTGTCCATTGACCTCTTTGCTTTTCATGGCCGGATCTCCCACTCATTGACGGTTAGTAATGTGGGACTGCGAGTGGAGGACAAAACCTCCGGTGCTTCTCTAGAGCGTTTCAGTGTTAAGCCCTCCATCGTCTCCTTTCGAAGGGAGGATATTTTGGCGAAGAAGAAAGCGTTGAGGCGAACTTGTCTCATTGGTCAGCTCTTTGGTCCTAAGCCTCCTCTTAAGTCCTTGCGACAGTGGTTTCGTAAAGAGGGGTCCCCTCGCGGCTTGATTGTCAACAAGTGTCAGTTCTTGCTAGCTAATCACGTTCTCTTTGTTTTTGAAAATGAAGATATGGCCTTCCAAGCTTTGCAAATTGGCACTTGGAAGGTATGGAGAACTATCTTGTGCCTTTTTAAATGGTTTCTTGAATTCGTTCCAAATAAATCCAAGCCACTGCACTATCCGCTTTGGATAGAGCTCCCAAACCTTCCCTTTTTTCTATACGGATTCACAAGGGAAATTGTGTCTCCCGTCGGTCAACCTCTGGCCTTGAGAGAAGATGTTGGGGGTTTCATCTATGAAGGTGCGAAACACTCGTTCAATGCAAGATGGCACCCTCAGATTTGTGTCGAAGCATATCTAAACAAAGATCTCTCCTCCAAAATTCCCATAAACATTGGAGAAGAGAAAACCTTAGAGAAGGACATTATATACAAGAACTTGTCAAATGCTTGCTTTCACTATGGATTGCAGTGCCATGGAATAAAAAATCATCCTTTGAGATAAAAGTCCATTAAGAACAAGCAAAATCGGGAAAAAGTTAATGTAACGGAGAACAAATATGCTTTGGTGGCCCATGTTTGAAGATCATCCTGAGAAAACTCAAAGGAAACACAAGTCATAGAGACGAACCTAGCAAGCTTCAACCATGCACCCCATAGGAAATGGCAGCTCAACTATTGGCATCAATAGAAGTTGCTTCATTAGACTTATGTATACTAAAGTGGATCTGAACCATCGGTGGATTGGTGCTTCCTTTGGGGATCCTCTGCAGTTGACCATTGTCTCCATGCATGCTCTCAATATCGATTCTAAAAGGATTGCCACTTGGCAATCATTGGACTCTTTGTCCCTCATTGTCATTCTTTGTGAGGACTTTAGTATGGAGAAGACTATTTCTGAATGATGGGGGAATAGAACTGGAGTGATTGATAGTCATGAGAAGGAGGTCTCGGACCAAGTCAAACTCCACCGTGATCTGGTGGAGATCAAAGACGAGGCTCGTTTCTTTTGGTCAAACCTCTTGTCTGGAATCGACTTGACTAAAGCTAGACTTGACAGGAGCTATATTGCATAGAATATAATCAATAAGTGGGCCCCTCCTCCCTTTCCCAATCTGTGGACCTAGTTGTCTCTGATCACTACCCAATTGTGCTTACCCTCAAGCCGGTCATCAATCTCAAGAAAACCCCTTGGTTTCATGCCAATCCGACTTCCTTCTTTTTCCCTTGAGTCGAGTAAAAGATTACTGCTACTTGGAATTGGGCCTTTGCTACCCGCTCCTCGCCGGCCAATTGCTAGAGGATGGAAGTCATGAAGACACAACACATCTTGGTAAAGACTCAGAAGAATCTTCAAAACATTCGTCGAGCTAGAAGGGAAAATCTTTATTGAAGGCTCATGCGTCTTGAGGAGGAAGTAAACACAGTCCACTCTCATTGCCAGACAAGGCTCCGGAAAATCAGATGCATATTGAGATACGAAGAAGAAATTCAAAGAAATAATCTACAGATATATTTGAAAGATTGGTGATGGAAGACAAACCTACTAAAAAGATGTGTGGCCTCCTCAAGAAGCGATCCCTTTCATGATGGACATCAATGGGGTTGAGTGCAAGAGAGATGAAAATAGTTTGTTGATTGTCAATAACTTTACCTAGCTTTTGGGGGTCTCCATACCTCAGCTTTTGGGGGTTTCCATGCCTCTTTCTCCTCACAGACGCGATTGCATGGCAACCATCTCTAGAGTCAGAACCAAAAGAATTCCACAAAATATGAAGCCTCTTTTTGAAGCTCCCATTTAAGATGATGAGATTCTTGAGGTTATTGATTCACTTCTTAATGGCAAAAGCCCGAGGCTAGATGGCCTCACGAATGAGTTTTTCAAGACCTTCACGCATGTGGTGACTACTCCGTTACGTCTCATATGGCAAGAGGAAGTTTCTTTTTGTGTGCTTTCTGAATGTCTCAATGAAGGCATTATCAAGCTTATTCACAAAAAAGGAAGCAGAGACGAAATTGAAAATTGTCTCTCAATTACGATGTTATAAACACGTTACAAGATCCTTGCTAAAGTTGTTGCTAATCGAATTGCTTGTCACTTACAAAATTGGATCGGTGAGAATTATAAAAAGGGTTCATCAAGGGGAGATCCATCCTTGAGGCTATCATTGATGTTTAGGAACATCTGGTTTTTGCTAAAGATTTCTTCCCCTCAATCAAGACCAGATGATCCTGAGACTCTTTGCTGATGACACAAATGCTTTTGTGGATAACGATGAAGCAAGTATTGATACCTTTTGGTGTTTCCTTAATACATTTTGTGAGGCATCAGGTTCCAAAATAAACCACTCTAAAACTACTCTTAGGGCCGTCATTGGGCATCCACCTCATATTTTGGTTGACCATGGCTATCAGTTGATCCCAAGGGGACATCTTTTGCCTGCTAGGTATTCCGATGGGATTCGATGTTTTGATGGGTTTGCGATGGAATTGGGCTCTTTCTAAGCTCGATAACAGGCTTGCTTATTGGAAAGGTATGCAGATCAACCTGGAAGGGAGTGCTATGGTGGTTAACACGTTCCTTCTTTCTTCAATTATTTACTTTCTCTCTTGTTGGAGACCGAAGGACCAAGAGATTGTCAAATTGGAAAGAATTTGCAGAAACTTTCTCTAGACATGAGACTCTAACAGAAGGGGTGTCCCCAAAATTAAATGGGCGAATTGCATAAGCCAAAAAGATCAAGATGGTATGGGGATTCTTGACATTGAAGGAATGAGCAATAAACTGGCGGCCAAATGGTTAATTAAAGCTTGGAGCAAGAGGGATGCCTCTTGGGCCAAACTGATTTTTAGAAACAAGAGTGCTCTTAGACTTGTGGGCCTTCTAGGGTGGAAGGTCTAGAGCTTCTCACTCTTTGTTCTCCCCCTATCGGGTGACTCCTCGAGCTCGATCTTAGTTTGCTCCCTTTGGAAGAGTTGGAACAAGGTGAAACAATTTGCGAAGATCAATGAAGGTTGGAAATGGGCAGTTGGTATTAGACAAAATGATTCGATCTCGTTCCCTATCAAGGGCATCAGAGGTGTTCAGCCTTGGAACCTCCAAAAAGTTAGGAAGCTTTGGAACACAGGTTTCCGTTTGTGGAAACACCTCTCGAATCAAGAAACATGCCAATGGATTAGATTTGAGGACATTGATGTGGCTAGGAGACTAGACTGTGAAGAATGGTGCCTATTGCATAGGAGATTCAATGCCTGGGAAGGCTCGAGAACTCGCCTCCTTATTGGGCATGACTCCCCTCATCTTGAGGATCTTAGATGGCACAAGGCAACAGTTTTGATAATACTCCGAGATTCAAGAAGGATGTGGACTTTCACGTCACACTTAATAGGAGATGGTGTCTAGGTTGGTCAAGTTTTAGGTGGGATCTCAAGTTCCAATCCCTTTGGTATCCTTTCATCGAGGTTAAAAAATCGGTTCTTATGTGGTAAATACTCCACCGAGGAATTTGGACCAATGTAAAAGCTAATAAGATTGGTGGTGCGCTTGCATGGTGTAAAAGATGCCTTCATGGCAATGAAGACTTGGAACACCTCTTCTTTTCATGCCCCAAGTCAATGTCGATCTGATAGGCTCTTGGGAGAATCATGTTGCAACAGGGACAAATCAACTAGAAGCAAGCAATATTGCCTGAAGCCATTGGCTATTCCTCAGCATTGTGGAATGCTATTAGAGGTGAGACCCTCAAGAGGATCTCGAAAGAGAGATGTGCTGCAAACTTTTGTAGCCCTCCTAAAGAATGGTCGATCGAAAATCTCTTTTCTTTTTAGGCAAACGAATTTCCAATTGTAAAAAGACCCCACCTTTTAGACATCATAGAGTGTTTTTCCTTGAGAGCAACAAGATTAAAAGCAAGTGGGCCCCCCATGAGGGGGACGAAAGGGTTATCAACCTTCTTTGTAATATCTTTTAGCAAGTCTTAAGCAATCCCTGCTTTGTGAGATTCGGGGGGTCCCATGGGTGCTACGCCCATTCACTTGTACAATTGTTCTTTCTATTAATTAAAGTTTGAGAGAGTAGGCTATTACCGAACTTCTTAAAAAAAAAAAAAAATGTAATGATACTATATTTATGATCTTTGTTAAAGGTTAGTGGCCATCAAATATTTATTGGATCATATAACATCTTGTAGCAAAGAGAAGTGTGCGTGAGTACGTGTTATTGAGTACTGACAATATCAGTGAGTATAGCACACTGTGTTCCATCTATGGATGATGGAGCTGATAATTAGAGTCTTGTGGTTACCTGTCGTGAGCTTATAACTGTACCTATCGTTCATTGGTGAGATTGGGTTTTTGCTGGAGTCATCCGGGCATGTCTGTGCTTTTTATTATAAGTATTAAAGTCAACCCAGCTAGAAAGGTGGATCAAAATGATTCAAGTTTCCAACTTCAAAAAGCTTCATAGCTGCCTCTTTCTGGAAGGATTCTGGGATTTCGAAAAGAACGTATATTTAGGCCAGGTACGCAAATGGATAGAGCAATTATATGAAGTTTTTACACCTGCTAACATCATCAAGGTTCTGGGCATTTGGTTCTCGTAATATGGATAGAGTGCTTATTTTGGGCATTCCTCGCTCAAGGAGATGGTCTTTTGAGATCCCATTTTTCTTTTTACCATTATAGGCCTTCACACATCATGATCCTAGTGTCATAGTTTGTGCGTCGCTAGCTGAACACCCAACTTGGTTCCCAGCAGCAATTTTTCTGACCTGTTGCAAATCGAGCAAAAGTTAAGGGAGAACATGTTATATTCATAAGCTAAGTGAAAGCGAACGAGACAGCTCCATGTTTGCAAGCCAAGGCAAGTGAACGAGACAGCTCTATGTTTGCAAGCCAAGGCAAACTGTGTGAAGATGTTGCTGTGAACAATGTCCAAGGAGATGAACGATGACTCATTTCACTTACCTAATAATGGCGTATTATATGAAATTCTTTTGCGGTCTTTGCGTAGGAGCAGATTTGCTTATTCATCGTTCTTGAAAGAGGTTGCATTTATAATTTGAAAATCTAGAGCTTTGCAAAGATGGATATGTATGCCACTGTTGTAAAGTGCGTTTATTATGGCTTGACAAAATTGCATGAAGTCTAATGTTCTATAAAATTCGGGGGTTTCCATTAGAAAGTGGCCGTAAAAGATAAACATTAACTCTGTGAATATCCTTCAAGGACACAAACAGAGAGACGTAGGTTTATTGATTGAAATAACCTTCGATTTGAAAGACATTGATTCTTTCCAGCTTTCTAATTCTCGCTAGTGAATCTAGAGATCAAGGGTAGAAGCATGACTACTTCAGTCCTTAACCAAGACACTTTAATGCTTGGCTGATGATTTTAAGCCAGAAAATTTCCACTTGTTGTATACAGAAATCAAGTTGAGGCTTTCCAAGACTCAAAGTGAAAACATTTACAAGACTGTCTCGTGCCATGTGATCAAGGCATCGTCCTGAATTCGTTGTGCTCTGGTGAAGAAAAGCCAAATGACTTCTCCTCTTTCGGTTGAATTAGTGATTCTTTGGATATTTACTTTTCTTTGGACAAAACAATAATTTTATTTGCAGATCCCTTTGCATTTCTATTTTCGAGGTAATTTTAATGGTTCCTACCAAGGAAATCGGGCTCCACAAAGGTCAAGTATGATCTTGTCTCCATCAATGCCTTTTCTCATGGTTGAATATAAGTCCATGCAATAGGATTAAAATGCTAAACTTATTCTACCATTGTTTGTGGGCGAGCAAGTTATTTTCATGGTATATGCAATAGGATTAAAGTGTAAACTTATTCTACCGTTGCGTATGGGCTTGTTTAAGCCAATAGAAGGTGTATTTAAACTTGCATCCCAATGCGTCTTGGGAGAAATAATACAACCTTTTGGTTGAATCACGTGATGTTTCTTATAACAGTCATCATGTCAAAAAGATTCCCATATGTGCATCTCCTAGCGTTCAAATTCAAGGGAAGTAAGTGAAATTAATGCATGAAAGGTGGTCATTTGAAAAGAGACAGAGATTCATGAAAATGATTTTGACCCTTTGGAGTAATGTATCTGCTTATTTTAATATCGAAAGTAAGCTCTCCACATCATTTAAGATCAAACAACTTTTTACGGCAGGATAAACCTAGCCCCTGATCTTCACCATTGTTGGCGATGTTCTCACTTGCTTGGTGAAAAATCAGATCCATATGAACAATACCAAAGATGTTTCTTTTCCCAATCGGTTTGAACAACTCTTGCTCAAACTATTTGCAGATAACATTGTGTTCTTGCTCAATAGTCAAGGGAGCCCCAAGCACTTCTGAGATTGTTTGGGAACTTTTTATATTAGTTCATGCTCTTAGATCAATTCCAAGAAGACTACCTTCAGGTCAGTCTAGCCTCCTTCCCAATTTATTCGAGAATAGGGCTACCATGAGATAGTTATGGGACAATTCCCCCCCCCCCCCCCCCCCCCCCCCATATGATTTGGTATCTCTATGAGTCAAGGTTGAAATTAGGTTCTCAATAAGCTTGAAATCAAGCTTCAATAGTGGAAGTGCATGCAATGAAATGTGGTGGGTAAAGCCATGGTCTTCAAGATGTTCTTTTATCTCCTCCACCATCTGTTTCCTCATGTGTTGAAGACCTAATGATAAAGAACTTTTCAAGTTGGAAATAGCTTGCAAAAACATCTTGTTGAGAGCGGACCTAAAAAAAAGAGGAATATCAAAAATTAAGGAGAAGGGCCAAATGGGAATTTTCAACGTCATGGATTTGGTAGAGAAGCTCACTGATAAGTGGATGATCAAGGCTAGACTTGAATAGAATGAATTGTGGTCTCAACTTCTCTTAAGAAACAAAGAAAATCTCTCCCTCTCATGCACTATCAAGTAGAAATAAGAAGATCTCATCACACTTCTGTTTTCTCTTGCTTTGGTAATTCCCAAAGGCTCTAAGTTGGTGGTTTCTCTCTAGAAAACGTGGAATAGAATGAAACGCCAATGTTGCCTCTGAAATGAATGGAAATGGTTTAAGGTTCTTAGGCAAAATGACTCCATTTGGTTTCCCATATCAAGTATTAGCCCGATTGTTGAAACGGAAGTCTCAAGAAGCAAGGGGCTTTGGGCCAAGGGTTTTCATGATTGGAAACATCTCTAAAACTTTACAAGAAGATACTACATAAAACAAGATGAAATTGATATGAGCCTCAAATTGGATTATGGTGATTGATGTCTGATCTACAATTGCATCTAAGCTTGGGGCAGCAAAGACATGTTGATGCTATTTTCTTCTCATCCTTATAGTGCTAAGGTGTTATAGTGTATCCAAAGGATCATCAATATCGAACATCCTATTCATTGGTAACAAGGATTTTTTTTTTTGGGGGGGGGGGGGGCGATTGCTTTGTTGCCCTCTCAAATGAAATTGGAAGAGAGGCACTCTAGAAAATATAGAAGGAAAGATGTTCCGCAAACTTTAGATTCACTCCCAAAGGATTATCTATATAAAAATCCTTAGATTGCCTATGGAGCAGAATGAAAAATCATAACAGGAAGCCTCACTTCGATATAAGAAGTTCTTCATAATTCAAGATAGAGAAATCAAAAGAAGATGGATCCCCCATGAAGGGATGAAAAGCTCATGAACCTTTACTGTATTTCTCAGTAATTTTTTTATATTTTCCTTCCTTTGATATAATTTGAAGAAATTTTTCCCTCTTGCTTATTGGCTTTTCATTTGTCTTTCTTGATAGATCATAAAGCATATTTCTTGCCTTAATTGTGTGCTTGGACTCGGTTCTTGTTACATCAAGAGCTTGATATGATCGATTTCTTATTTTATCTATTGGCTTGGGGGAGTTTGAGGGGTTTTCTCACAATCCTCTTTAATAAGCTAGCTCATGGTTGCTAGGGATAGGGGAATTGTGGAGGTTGTGATCTCCTTTTTTGCTAGTTATTTTTGTTCTAATATTCTAATTAGTAGTGATTTGAGATTAGTGTTCAAGTGAGAGATTTTGTTTTTGATGCCCTCATCTATGTGCTAGGGTCTTCCCATGGTCGACGTGTCACCCAATGGTTTGTAGGTGCCACATTGAGAACATCTTTGCTTAATCTTGTTCAATGTGCCTTTATCTACTTATTATTATTAGAATTCAGCTTGATTTCCTCTTGTAGTGTTTTTTCTTTGGTATCTCCATTTGTCCCTCCTCATGTCAATGCTTTTGGTATTCTCATTGTGTATGTTTCTTCCACATTGTTGGCTAGCGTGCTCTCCACATGTTGGCGCTCCCCATTCCCTCGAAGGTAATAGAATGGATAATTTGTTTCTTGTGGTAATTAATGTAAGTGCAATGGTTGGGGACATTGGCAATATTGCCTTTTCTTCTTTTTTTGGTGTGTTGGTGCTTACATTCTTTGCTCTAATGAAAGGTAGAAAAGTTTTAATAAGATGTTAAACACATATGATCTATCAACTTTTTCTTGGTCCAAGACTACCTATTGACTCCTTGAAAACTTGATTCTTTCCATAATGGTCATTAGGAGGAATCACCACTAAAAAGATGTGAGTTCTTCTAGATGAACCACATTCTCCTAATCTTGAAAAAGAAGATACAATCTTCCAAACGTTTCATACTAGCATGTGGAAAGTCTATGTCTATTATTTGCTCTTCAAATGGTCTCTTGAGATTGTCTTGAACGAGAAAAAACCGAGTAAGTAACCATTATAAATTGATCCCCTTGATTTTCCATTCCTTCCCTTTGTTTTGATTGTTTTGGATTATTTCCGTTTAATCAGACAAGATGCTAAAGTATTCATCTATGATAATGCCTACCATTCTTTCAATGCTAATAGGTGCCAAAACTCTACATTAAAGCTGATTTGAGTTTGAAACTCCCATAAAAAAGTTTTCATATAACTTGAAGCCAATATCATTGGAGAAAGAGTCCATGTCATCTTGCAATATAGGACATGCCGGTGGGATGGATGGACATCAAGCATAGTGGCCAAGTACTACTCCATGTTAGCTCTCCAAAGAGATTCCAGATCTTGATCTAGCTCACCAAGTACCACAAGTCATCAAATACATAGCTTCACAATCATCACTCCTTCCACGATAGGTAATAGGATATCCTTTCATGATAGGCAATCAAGTCCCTTGCATGGTAGGTATTGAGACACGCCTTTGTCAATATGTGCTTTGCATCTTTGGTGGGATGTGATATGATGGGGAAAGTAGCACTATAGTGATAAAAATCGTTGAAGACAACTCTCTAAAACCATGATGTGCACACCTTTCTCAATAGGGAAAACATAGTCAATCACAAAAGTGATCATACCTTACTCAATGTTGATCCGTTTGTTGTTTGCATTGGCTCATCTTGAAGATCTCGGTGAAAGCTACAATTGCAATAGGAAAAAATGAAAAAGAATGCATTTGTGGTCTTTATGTAGGGCTCACAAACCTATGAGAATTCTTTATGTAGAGCTCACAAACCTATGAGAATTCTTCCTTGATTTCTCTTATCATCTAAACATGTGCAAAATCATGTAAAATAGCTTCAAAAGGTGCAAACATGTTCGGCAATACATACCCAAAACCAAGAAATGCACATACTCAAAATGCAAGGAAAAGCTAAGATACAAGTTTTGCAAGAAGAGAGAGCTCACTGCTTTACTTGACAAAAGTCTTTACAAATGAGGGGCTTGGCATTTTTATAGTAGTTCCCTCAAGACCACTCCTTTGTTTGTTTTGAAAAGACTAAAAACATAAAAGAACCTATTGTAAAATAACTCCTCTCTTGAAGATTTTTGAGGGAAGACGCTTCCCAATTGTATAAAATTATTCCCGCATGCTTATACAACTCTTCTTCTCTACACATTTGATATAAGGAAATGCAAAAAAAATTATTTCACTACCTCCACTATGCAACACTCCCCTCTGTAGATGTTCTTTGTCTTCGACAAGAATTCTTGAGAGGGTTGTCCTACCAGGCCTTGAGTCTAGCGCTTTGTGTTTCTTGCTTGTTTGTTGATGTATATTGTCTAGGCAATCATCTTTCTTGAAGGTGGCAAGGCCCACATCAAGCCTTTTTGTTTGAAAGTGATTTTGTACATATTTGTGTGTTGTTGTCACATACAATGACTTGTTTGTTTCCCCTCCTCCTAGTGTGTGTCATGGTAGGGTGGGATTGTGTTTTCTTTTATGTGCTTAAGGTCAATCTAGGCCTGTGATTCTTTAGTTCAATGAGTACACACACACACACACACACACAACTATGATTGTAACATGAATTTCCTCAGCTTGCTCAAAAGAGAAACTCCAAAAATGACATGCCAAATTTCCTAATCCATAGTGGTTGATGGACTAAGTTTGCAGTTCATGGGATAGTAAAAAAATGTGCCTTGTGCAAGGCCTTGTATTGTCTACTAAGCATGAATAGTTTAGAATGCATTTGAAAAGTTATGGTATAAAGACATGGGCCTTGAGCAAGGTGCTGGAGCCCATGCTGATGACAAGGTTTCCTAGTCTAAACATAAAAGTCTTCTACCTGACGTTAATGAGTACTTATCTTGGTTGAAGTGGACTTGAAGCGTGTGGTGCTCACCAAGGTACACATATCTAAATGAATTTATTCCATGTCAATCTTCTTTTTGAGCTTGCTAGTTGGAAATCCATCCTTGTGGTTGGCTTTTTTCCTTGCTTCTTTGTGGAAAAATGTCCTCCTCTTCAATGGAACTTGAAGATCTATAGTGATGGCAAATTTCCAATACACAAAGACTTGCATTAGCATTAGGCCATTTTTTCTTTTGTTTTTCTTTTTCAAAAAAGAAAAGAGATAAGTGCGCATTAAATAAGGCACATGCACAATTGTGCCGCACGCACATGGAATTCACAATTGTATCTATGCATGACCATGTAATATGGCCCTATAATTTATGCATAATTTGGAAATGCATAACTTGAATGGTGCAAAAGACAAGGTTGAATATAAGTTTGCTCTCTTTATAGAGATCCATTTTCTAACAAGATTCTCCTTCTTATGGGTTGATGTCTTCTTCTTTGTCTCTTGGTGATGTTTTTTCTTGGATATCCATACTTGCTTTTCATTTGGTTTGTTTCGAACCGCTAGTGTCTTGACTTCCACACGCACTTAGTCTTTGTCATTGATTCCATGCTCATTGCAAGTGAAGTATGGTGAGTGGAACTTGAGTTCTTTTGTTTTTGCCTTTATCCTTGTTTTTATTTGGCTTCCTTAATGAGGATGTATCCTCTAGAAGGTTTTAAGGTGACCTCATCTTACTGCTCCCATCGAATATTGAGTTGTTGTTGATCTCGATTAGGGAATCCTGTGATAGGGGAGAAGTGGGCGTTTTGGTGCGAGCCAAACAAAGAGGCATATTGTACATCAGCATATCGTTTTGGTGTGAGCCAAAGAGGCAATACCAACATGGGAGGCCGCAATTGAAGCCCAATCGGAAGTAATTGAATTAACTATCACTGAAGAAGGCATGCATAAGAAGGAGAGTTGATTGCACCTAATTTTCAACATAAGACCGCCTTTACTATTGACTGGGGAATCTACACATTTAAAGCAATGCCATTTGGCTTAACTATTGCCTCTAGAACTTTCCTAAGGCTAATGTATCGTTTCTTGAAAGAATTTCTTCCGAAAACTTTGAAAGTCTATGTGAGTGACTTTTGTGCATATTTTGCACAAAGCTTGAAGACATCCCTATGCTAGAAACATTATTCGCTAATTGTAGACAATATATAGAGTCCCTTTGAATCCTTAAAATTGTGTCTTCATGGTAAGACAAGGGAAGATTTTTGAACACATGGTTGAAAAAAATATAATTTGTATGGATGGAGATAAAATCAAAGCTATTGTGAGTTTTCCAAAGCCAAAGAATGGTTAGCAAGCTTAGGCTTTCATGGGTCACTCAGGATATTATTATTAAGTTATCCACATATATGTAATCATTGCATGACCCTTATATACTTTGGCTACCGAATTCAAATTGACAAACACTATGAAAATCTTAAACATAAGCTTACCAGAACCCTTATCTTAAAAGTGCTAGATCATCATAAAGTTATCCATGTACACATCAATGCATCTAACTATGTAATTGGGTGCATTCTAGCATATCATGTAGATGAAGTAAAATGAGATTTTCCTGTTTTATATGCTAGTAGAACATCTTTCTAAGCCAACAAACGGCGAACCATTCTATGTACTTTCTTAAGGGTTACTATATGCCCATTTGTTCAATTTAGAACTTATACCAAAATGGGGCAAAACCATATGTGCATATGTTAACCTATGGTCCATTGCACCACTATCTTCCTATGGGAAGAA
>MU261757.1:15000-25000 GCA_020310875.1 Ceratopteris richardii | reverse complement strand
ATGTATCTTTTATTGATGATTATAGCAGGTGGACTATATTGTACTTCATGAAGCATAAGGATGAGGTGTTTAATTGCTTTAAAAAATATCTTGCACTTGTTGAAAATCAGATAGGGAAGAATTTGAAGAGGCTAAGGTCAGATGGAGGAGGTGAGTACCTCTCCAATGAGTTTGAAAACTTCTTGTAGGACAGAGGCATAAAAAGAGAAATCACCACAAGGTATACTCCTGAACAGAATGGGTAGCTGAGAGAAGAAATAGGTTGATTGTTGAGACAACTAGGTCTATGTTGAATGAAAAAAAGTTACCTAACTACCTATGGGCAGAGAGTGTTTCTACTGCCACTTACCTCATAAACAGGTTAGCAGCTAAGTCCCTTGATGGGATGACACCCTATGAAGCATGGCATGGCAAAAGACCCTCACTAGACCATTGCAAGATATTTGGATGTGTAGCATATGTACACATTCCTTCTCAGATAAGAGGTAAGCTAGACCCAAAGGCTGAAAAGTGCATCTTTATTGGATATGATCTAAATCAAAAAGGTTACAGGTTTTATAACCCTTCCAATAAGGGATTCATGGTGAGTAAAGATGTCGTCTTTGATGAAAATGATTCTTGGTATGAGAATGAATGCAGGAAGGTTAAACTACCCTATGATTTGGAAGAGGAATTTCCAAGTCTTGAAAAGGAAGAACCTACTCAGAATGAAGACTCAAGTTCAGATGATGAAGACACTATCAACCTTGAAGAGTTCAAGGCATGGAAGTCCAAGGGCAAAATGAAGATGAAGAAGCTTGAAGACATACCTGAATCTTCAACTCAATCAATCAGAAGATCACAAAGAGAAAGCAAAAAACCTATCAGATATGGGTATGATACATCTCTTGTTACTAAACACTCTGTTTATCTTGCCAAAGATTTGTCAATTGAAGAACCAGGATCATATGAAGAAGCCATAACCAAGACAGAATGGAAAGAAGCTATGGATGAAGAGATTGAAGCACTCAAGGAAAGTGATACATGGGAGTTAGTACCAAAGAAGGACTCCATGAAGGTAATAGGATCCAGATGGATCTATAAACTTAAAAGAAATTCTGATGGCTCAATTAATAGGTACAAAGCCAGATTGGTAGCCAAGGGTTTTGCACAAACCCAAGGCATTGATTATGAAGAGACATTCTCACCTGTGGCCAAGATGCCAACTATCAGAGTGTTGGTAAGTGTGGCTGCATCAAAAAATTGGAATATGTACCAATTAGATGTCAAGAATGCTTTCTTGAATGGATGGATTTCAGAGGAGGTATATATGTCACAACCTCCTGGCTATGAGGACCCTAAGAAGGTAACATATGTTTGCAAATTGAAAAAGGCTTTATATGGATTGAAGCAGGCACCTAGGGCATGGAATTACAGGTTAACTACATATCTCCAAGACCAAGGTTTTGTCATGAGCAAGGCAGATACTTCTCTATTCATCAAGAGAAGTAATCTAGAGGTAATATACCTTTATGTTTATGTTGATGACATCATACTTACAGGTAATGATGTCAATGGTATCAGACAAATCAAGAGCCAGATGATGAAGGAGTTCAAGATTAATGATCTAGGTCTACTAAAGTATTTTCTTGGGCTTGAGTTAGTCTATACTAACTCAGGAATATACATTACTCAGAAAAAATACATACAGGATATGTTGAAGAAATTTCATTTGCAGGATGCCAAAGTTGCAAGTACTGCAATGGAGGTAAACCTCAAACTAAGTGCCCATGAAGGTGATGAAATTAATGACATTACAGGTTATCAAAGTATGGTGGGTAGCTTGATTTATGCTACCTTAACAAGGATAGACATTGCATATGGAGTTAGTGTGCTAAGTCAGTTTATGCACAAGCCAAGGATACCTCACTTAGAGGCTGCCAAGAGAATCTTGAAGTATCTCAAGGGTACACAAACTCATGGTTTGTATTTTCCCTACACTTCAGACATTGGTATCAAGATCTATTCAGATGTAGATTGGGCAGGATGCAAGGATGATAGGAGGAGCGCTTCTGGATACATTTCTTTTGCAGGTGATAAGCCAATATCATGGTCTTCAAAGAAGCAACCTGCTGTTGCTTTGTCTTCTACAGAAGCAGAGTATAGAGGACTAGCTAATGCCACACAAGAAGCCAAATGGATCAAGCTTTTGTATACAGAATTGGGTTTATATACTAGGTCACCAATAATCTTTGGAGATAATACAAGCTCACTTCACCTTGCAGCTTATCCTATCTATCATGCTAGGACCAAACATATAGAGGTCCATTACCATTATGTGAGAGAGAAATTGTTAAGCAAGGACATTCAACTAACCTATGTATCAACCAACATGCAATGTGCAGATTTGTTGACTAAAGCTTTGGATTGAACCACATTAGGGGAAAAAATGGACCCTGCATGGGCCTTGTAAGGATTCCTAATTTTTAGGGATTAAAGAGCTTAATACATGAGCTAAAGTAGGCATAGAAAACCACTAGTTGTTTTGTGAATAAAAAAATATATGATGAGGCTTTCTATTTGAATTCTCATGCGTCAAAATTTAGAGCCATTGGATTGTCCAAATCGACGGTGAAATTTGAATTCCGCAATGATTTGGAGAGAGAATCGAATCTTTTCTGTGTGAATGGGCCTAAGTGCTCAGACTCTTTGCATCCTTTTCCACCATTGGATCCTAGAAGATCGTACGGTCGCGCGTGAATGGGGCTGAGCAAGATTTTGAATCGGATTTTGATCAAATCTCTGCAGAAATCTGGATGCTCCGATCGTGGATGATCCTTTGGTCCCCCGTTAATGGGGCTGAGTAGCTAGGCGCAATCATTTAGAGCCATTTGATGAAGGTGTTGATCAATCGGAGGAAATAAAAAGGCCCCATTCACTTGCTTCAATTGATCTCCACCATTCGATTCGACCCGAATCCAACGGCTCTCTCCAAAGGCACTTATTGTAATGATTGCATGGATCTCATCCATTCAATCTCAAGCTAATCCAAGGGTGGGAATTCATCCGCGCATTGAAAAATGAATTTAATCGTGGCCCTTAGATCTTCTATGAATCGAATGGATCTAAATGAAATTCGAGGTTCTCAAAACCATCCTCTAAGAAAAACCACCAATTCTAGATGGTTTCTAGCTCTTTGACCACACAAAAACAAGGGAAGCCTATGCCTAGTCTATGTGATTATGGGACTAGACTGTGTCCACCACCCTCTTCTCATTGGTCCATCACTAATCACTCCTTAAGCCAAAAGGTCCATGCAGGGTTCATTTTTTTCCCTAATGAAACTTTGCAGGTTCAAAGCAATGATTGGATTGCAAGATATACATGAAGAATGAAGGATGAAGACCAAGACAAAATGTTTGGCTTGGGGGGGAGTTGTTGGTGTAATTCACAAGCCTACACATTCGGCTTGATGGATACATTAAAGTCCATACACATATTGAGAAGCATAGGAACTATTGCTAGTAGTTAATTACTACTTTACCTCTTTGTAAAAGTCAAATTGACTTGGAATCTTTGTAAACACCTACCAAAAGGATTCATGGAAAATGGTTAGCTCTTTTATTGAAGGAATATCTCCTAGGATATAGGAGCTAAATCATAGGGAGCCAAAATGTTGAATTTGAATTCAAATTTTACTCACTCTCTGTAAAAGTGATCATGAAAAAGTCGCGGTTAGAACTCAGCACTCCCGAGCTTCTCATTATTGATTCTGAGTGTGTCTGAGGCCTACACTCTAGCCCACACCTATCTACACCATTAGGCAAGGAAATTCATGCCTATGGTACTGTATACAAGTGTTCATTAATATATACTTTTTCATTGTTGATTTTTGAGTTCTCTGTCATACTACTTGAAAGTCTGTCAACTTGTGGAGTGCATATCTCGGTCATTTCTTCATCAAATTCAATGATCTAAAGCTTGTTGGATTTAACTTGAAGTTATCTACAGGCTATCAAAAATTGAGGAGATTCTATTCAGCCATTTCAGAGAAATTTGCATCGAGGTGATCACTAGTCAATGTCTGCTATAGTCCTAAAAAATCGGGGGTATACCTTTACTTGCTAAATTGATTTCTCTTAGCATAGTTTATCTTTTTACATAATTCCACTTGGAATAGTTAGCCAGCTAAGCTAATTAGATACCCCTAAAAGGAATTTTTCCAATTCCTACTGTGCTGGTCATACTAAGCAAAAGATCCAGCAGGTGTCAAGACATAAATAGAAGGTTTTCTTGAGAATTTGAGTTTCAAAGTTATCTGTTTTGATTCAATCATTACACACATCACTTCCAAAGTACATAGGCCATTTTATGGTGTCATTGGGAAGCTAAGGAGGTCTACTTATCAATTCTGAAGCATTAGGGGGCTGGTACAAAGCAGGTTTTGCAGTACCTACTCAATCTCTTGGAGTTTCCATCCATCTTTCCCAACAGTAGATAGATAGATAGATAGATAGATAGATAGATAGATAGATAGATAGATAGATAAATAGATAGATAGATAGATAGATAGATAGATAGATGGATGGATGGAGATGGATGGATGGATGGATGGATGGATGGATGGATAAATTGATGGAGAGTGTTAATCTCCAAAAGAACAAGCTACTCTTGTAGTTAGAGCACCTCTATAACAAGAGTAACTTATAACTTCACCAATTTTAGAGGATCGATGATCTATTATAAAGATTTTGAAAAATCTGTGAAGGAGATGACTACACAGAAAGTCTGTTGCACATATCTCTCTCATTAACTTATAAATTGTGTAAAGTTTTTTATGAAACTTTGCATAAGGTGTCACCTATAGTTTGTGCACCTCCTCGAAGTTGAATCACTCCAAAAGATTTAGTATATCTTGAGAAATTATCTCAACAAGTTACCTATGTCTAAAACTGCTCTTCTAAAAAGTCGATTTAGACACCTATAACTTTTAACACTTGGTTCTCTCAATCTAGAACCCGTTTATGAAAATGCTTTTAGACATAGATAGCTTACCTTCCAACTTAAAGATTGAGTTGCTTGCTCAAAACTTTACACTGTGGAAGGAGAACTGACCAAAACCTTAACATCGAATTTTGTGCCTGTTTCAGGAACTAGTGAACACTTCTTCACATATGAATGTTCCTACACATAATTCTCACAGCCTGTTTACAAGTAGGCTCTCAAACTTTAACCATAGACTCATTAACTATGGACTTAGACATCTACAAAAGGATTCTTGAAATGATCAAGCATAGAAGGAGAATGCACAGAAACATCGGGCACAATTTTCTTTCATTCCTGAAGAAATTTACAACTTAGTGATGAGAGAGACTTCTACTCACTTCTAAGATGTAATGACTCATACAATTCCTGATTTCTCTATTCTCATGCTCTCTCATATTTTCCCTGACTTTTTACTTGTATATATAGGCAAATATTTACAATATCATGACTATACAAAAGTATAAGTGAACTATTTGTGAATTAATGTACATATGTGTACACATCTTCATCCTCTGAATATGCACTTCCTCCATGCTTCATAACTTGAACTTTCCTTCAATCTTTGACTTCCAAATCTTCATTAAAACTTCAATTGTTGATTGCCCTGCACCAACAACTACCCCTCAATCATCAATTGAGGTTTTCTCTATCTTCTATATACCTGCCATGTCTTTGAATCTCTGTAGCTTTGGTCCATCCAAGCTTTTGGTTAGCATATCAGCTATCTGATCTTTTGTTGAAGTATGTATGACTTCAATCTCTTTATCCATCACCTTCTCTCTTAGAAAGTGATATTAAATCTCAATATGTTTAGTCCTGGCATGAAAAACAGAATTAGCAGCTAAATACAATGAACTCATGTTATCTCCATGAATAGTGGGTGTACTCTGAATGATGTCAAAACTCTTCATCAGAGTCTTAAGCCATATCACTTCCTTTGCAGCTTCAACCATACCTTTGTACTCTACTTCTGTAGAAGACAAAGCAACTGTGTGTTGCTTCTTCGAACACCAAGAAATTAACTTATCTCCCACATAACATAAGTATCCATAAGTTGATCTCCTATCATCAGGATTACCTGCCCAATCTGCATCACTATATATCTTGATATTTGTATCTGATGTAAAACCATAATACAAACCCTCTTTGAGTGTACCCTTAATGTACCTCAACACTCTTTGTCTTGCAATCTAATGTTCTTTCCTAGGGCAATGCATGAATTGAGACAAAACTCCAACTGCATATGACAAGTCAGGTCTAGTTAAAGTAGCATAAATCAAACTACCAACCAAACTTTGATATAACTTCATGTCCTTGAACTCTTCTCCTCCATATCTGCTTAACTTGTGATTCACCTCCATTGGAGTAGGTGCTACCCTGCAATCATTCATCTTAAACTTGATCAACAAGTTTCTCAAATACCTTTCTTGAGTCACATACACTCCATGTTGAGTGTATGAAATCTCCATGCCCAAGAAATATGACAAGTCTCCCAGATCACTGATCTTAAATTCTTTCTCCATTTGCTTCTTTAGGCTTTGAATGCCTTTCTCATCTGTACCTATAAGAATTATATCATCAACATATATGCACATATAAATGAATCCATCATCACTTGCTTTAACAAGCAAGCTACTATCTGCTTTAGATACTTGGAATCCAAGTTCTTTCAAGAACTTCACAAGTCTATAATTCCATGCCCTTGGGGCCTGCTTCAAACCATACAAAGCTCTCTTGAGCTTGCATACATGATCTGGATATCTTTAATCTCTGAATCCTTGGGGTTGTTCCATGAAAACATCATCTGAAATATAACCATTCAAAAAAGCATTCTTCACATCTAATTGACATAATTTCCAACCTTTACATGCAGCAATAGCTATGAGTGTCCTGATGGTTGTCATCTTTGCCACAAGACTATAGGTCTCATCATAATCTATACCATATGTCTGAGCAAAACCCTTCACAACAAGTCTAGCTTTATACCTAGACACACTTCCATCTGCAAATACCTTTGTCTTGTAGACCCATTTGCATCCAATGATCTTCTGGCTATTTGGCTTAGGAACCAACTCCCATGTCTGATTCTCCATCAATGCATCATATTCTTCCTGAATAGCTTTCTCCCAATTTTCCTTACCTTTTGCCTCTTCATATGTAGAAGGATCTTCATCTGTCTTTATCATATAAGCATAATCTTTGGTAGCCAAAAAAGAAGTGTCATAGCTATACCTTTCTTTTGATTCCCAACTTCTTCATCACCTGCATTAATATTAATTGTACCTGCATACCAAGTACCTTGCTCATCAAATGTAACATCCTTTGATACAAGGAATTGTTTTGTGGATGGACTCCACAACCTATATCCCATCTGCTTATCATCATATCCAATGAATACATACTTTTCAGCTTTAGGTTCCAATTTGTGCCTTAATTGGGATGGCACATATGCATATGCCAAACACCCAAATACTTTGCAATGATCTTGAGTAGGTCTCTTACCCCACCATGCCTCATATGGTGTCATACCCTGCAAAGCTTTACATGGTAACATATTAACCAAATAAGTCACTGTATTTATAGCCTCAGCCCACAAGTAATTTGGATAATTTTTCTCCTTCATCATGGATCTTGCAAACTCAACAAGAGTTCTATTTCTTCTCTCTGCTACACCATTTTGTCGAGGAGAGTACCTGCAAGTAATTTCCCTTTTTATACCTGCATTCCACAAGTAATCACTGAACTCATTAGAGAAATACTCTCCCCCTCCATTTGATCTTAGTCTCTTCAATTTATGACCTGTAATTCTCTCTGCATACACATGATAATGTTTGAATGTATTGAATACCTTTGACTTATCTTTGATCACATAGATAGTGATCCATCTGGTAGCATCATCAACATAAATCACATAATACCTTGAACCATTGATATTGAAATCTTTTGATGGTCCCCACACATCTGTGTGTACCAATTCAAGCTTTTCTGAATACATAAAGCCATGCTTGGAATAAGATTGCTTATGAGCCTTACCTAATTGACATGCCTCACATATGTATGTCATATGTTGACCTACAACATTAGGTAATCCAAGCACTGAACCATTGTTAATCATATCTTTGATACCTCTTTCATTAAAATGTCCAAGTCTTTTGTGCCAAAGATCTAACTCAGAGATCTTATGTCCTCCATAGGTGAACAAGGCATGACCAACATTACCTTGGATCTTCAATGTGAACAATCTTCCTTCTTTCTTCCCTGAAACAATATGTTTATACCCATTGCTAGGATCTTCCACAAACACTCCTTCATTAGTGAATCTAACTTCATAACCTTTTTCAACAATTTGTCCTACACTTATTAGATTCTTAGGAATTGTAGGAACATACAAGACCTTACTCAAGAGGGTGCTACCATCCTTGGCCTTCACTGATCCAATTGACTTCACATTGTGCTTTGTATTGTCACCTGTTTGAACCACATGATTAGTTACCTTATTTTCCAAATCAATCATCAAAGCTATGTTGCCACTCAGGTGATTGCTACACCCTGAGTCAATGTAAAAGACTCTTTGGTCTTCACTTTGCCTTTCACAAGTTGCATTCATTATCAATGTTGAATCCTCCTTCTGATCTGAAGCATAACTGTGGTAGGTATTGTTGTATTGTTGACTTTGGAATCCTCTACCTGCATTTCTTCCAAAGTAACCTCTACTACCTCTACCTCTGAAATTACCTCTTTGATTTCTGCCACCTCTTCCTCTTGAATTAAAATTCTGATTATATCCACCATTACTCTGAGTATTATGCCAACAATCATTAGCTAAGTGATTTGTCTTATGACAAATCCAGCAAGCTTTGACTCCATCTTTATTACTCCTACATCTCCCTCTACCTTTGCCACCTCTTCTTCCTGTTAGGAAGTTAGCTTGGCTAGTTGTACCTTCATCCTCATTTGCTTGTTGCTTTCCCTTGATATTCTTCTTCTTATCCTTTGAATACATTGCATGACCTGTACTCTTGTCACCTTCACCTTTGACATCCTACTCAAAGGTTAACATATGTCCTAGCAACTGATTTAAGTCACGAGTAAAATGATCAAATGATAATTTAGTAGACAAAATGAATGGCTTCCATTTGTCATCACCTCTAAACCCTGTGAGGATTTGCCTTACCAATTTATCCTCCTCAATGTCTTCATCAACTGCTCCTAATGCATCTGCAATGTCCTTCATCCTTGTTACATAGGCTGAGATGGATTGAGAGGACTTCTTCTTGAAAGTGGTAAATTCTGCCCACAAAGATGCCTTCCTTGACTTTGTGGTGTTTTGGAAATGCTCCTCCAAAGCATTCCATATATCACTTGCACTTTCAAGACCTCTAATGTGAGGTAGCAAGTAGTCATTGACTGACATATAGATAATGCTCCTAGCTTGAACATCTCTCTTCATCCAATTCTTCAAATCTGATAATTCCTCCCTAGTTGGAACACTAGGATCTCTGAATTGAGGCTTTTCTTCTTCACCTATAATATAAGCTATCACGTCTTTGCTCATAAGATGAGCTTCCATCCTCATTGACCATGCTGGATAGTTCTCTCTATCCAACTTCTCTATTTCAAGAGAATCTCCCATCCTTTCTTCACCTGTATATTGAATTCTTCAACCTTTACGAGTAATAGATGTACCTTTACTTCAAATAATGTTCCTTTTGTCTTCCTTGATGTTGTATGACCTCCTTCTCAAGCTTTGCCCTCAAGCTTTCACCTTTTGAACCTTTAGATGTTGAATTCTTTTTAGTTGCAGCAGTCGGGATCCTCCTTCCTTCAATTTTGATACTTTCTGCTCTGATACCACTGATGGAGAGTGTTAATCTCCAAAAGAACAAGCAACTCTTGTAGTTAGAGCACCTCTATAACAAGAGTAACTTATAACTTCACCAATTTTAGAGGATCAATTATCTATTATAAAGATTTT
>MU261757.1:2500-5000 GCA_020310875.1 Ceratopteris richardii | reverse complement strand
TACCTGCACAATTGATTTTCCTTTCTCACATCTTCTTACCTCTTCTTCAAATTCTTCAGCTGTATGACTTTGATCTGCATAACAACTTTTCTGTTCATCAAATGTAACGTCTCTAGAAACAAGAAATTGTTTGGTTAAAGGATTCCACAACCTGTAACCCATCTGCTTTTCATCATAACCAATGAACACATATTTTTCTGCCTTTGGTTCAAGTTTATGCCTAAGCTGTGATGGCACATAAGCATATTCAATTGATCCAAACACTCTACAATGATCTAGTGTTGGTTTCTTACCCCACCAAGCTTCATATGGAGTCATACCATTGAGAGCTGCACATGGTAATCTATTCACAAGATATGTAGCTGTATTTACAGCTTCAGCCCAAAGATAATTTGGACAATTCTTCTCCTTCAACATAGCTCTAGCAAGTTATTTCTCTCTTAATACCTTCATTCCAAAGATAATCATTGAACTCTTGGGAGAAATATTCTCCCCCTCCATCAGACCTCAGTCTCTTAAGCTTTTGACCTGTGACTCTCTCTGCATATGCATGAAAATGCTTGAAAGCTCCAAACACTTCTGATCTTTCCTTCAAAACATATAATGTTATCCATCTTGTAGCATCATCGATGAAAAGAACATAATACCTTGAGCCACTGATAGATCCTTCTTTTGTTGGTCCTCATACATCTGTATGAATAAGCTCTAGTAATCCATCATGTTTGAATCCTTTCTTCTGAAATGGTAACTTGTGTGCTTTACCCATTTGACATGCTTCACATTTATAAACCATATGTTGACTTTGCACATTTGGTAATCCTAGTACAGACTGATTAGCAACCATAGCTTTAATTCCTCTTTCATTGAAATGACCTAATCTCTTATGCCAGAGATCAAGTTCTGTAATCACTGCTTCACCATGTGTGAGCAAAGCTTGACCAATGTTCCCTTGCACTCTTAAAGTAAAGAGTCTACCTTCTTTCTTACCAGAGACAATCTGATTATATCCATTCTCTAAATCTTCCACAAATACTCCTTCATTTGTAAACCTGACTTGAAAACCTTTTTCAACTATCTGTCCCACACTAATCAAGTTTTTAGGTATTGTAGGAACATACAAAACATTGGTTAGCAAATCTGCTCCACTCTTGCATTTCACTTTTCCAATTGAATGTACACTATGTCTTGTATTATCACCAGTTTGAACTGTGTGACTCGAAATACCTTTTTCCAATTTTGACATCAATTCTATGTTTCCTGACAAATGATTAGAACATCCAGAGTCAATGTAAAATACCTTTAGATCTTCTTTATCTAATGTGTTGATTGAGTTCATCATCAATGATGTATGACTTTCATTCTGTGTGTCATTTGCATAGTTGTAGTAGGTGGTGTTGTAGGATTGATTCTGTCCCAAACTTCTTCCTCGACCTCTACCATAGCCTCCTCTTTGACTTTGTCTACCTCTTTGGAAATTACTTTGATATCTTCCACCTCGGCCTCTGCTATTGTTGTTTTGATTCTGGTTTGATCCTTGTTGGTTGTGCCAACAGTCATGAGCCAAATGATTACTCAATCCACAGATCCAGCAAGCCTTTTTGTTGTTATTCTGATTACCTCTTCCTCTTCCAAAGCCTCTTGCTCTTCCTCTACCAGTGCCTTTACCTCTTGCATAATAAGCTTGAGAACTAGACTCCTCTTCATCCTTTGCTTTACCTTTATCTCCTTTCTTCTTGTTCTTCATGTACATTGCAGAACTTTGTCCTTTATCTCCATCTCCCTTCAAGTCTTGCTCATATGTGAGCATCAAACCAAGCAACTGGTTCAAATCTGGAACATAATGATTTAATGAAAGTCCTGTTGATAAGACAAAAGGTTTCCACCTTTCATCTCCTCTCAAACCTGCAAGTAGTTGAGCAATCAATCTGTGATCTTCAACATCTTCATCTATGGATCCAAGAATATCTGCTAGATCCTTCATCTTAGTGACATAATCACTAATGGTTTGACTTGTCTTCTTCTTGAATGTTGTAAACTCTGACCATAGACTTGCTTTCCGTGCTTTAGTAGTGCTTTGGAAATGATTCTCCAATGCATTCCATATATCTTTAGATGATTCCAATCCTCTGATGTGTGGTAGAAAATGATCTGAGATTGTGTTGTAAATGTATGCCTTTGCACTTGCATCCTTCTTCTGTCAATGCTTTAAAGCATCAAGTTCTTCTTTCTTTGGTCGGCTTTCATCTTCAAATACTGGCTTCTCTTCTTCACCTGTAACATATATCATGAGATCCTTACTCATAAGTAAGGCTTCCATTCTCATTACCCATGCGGGGTAATTATCTCTGTCCAGTTTGTCAATGGAGATATGATCTGCCATAGTTCTTTCCTTCTGCTGCAACCTGTGAGCTTAAAAGGATAAAGTATAATACCTCTTGAAGTTCTTTGTGTATGAGGATACTTCGAAAGTAATCTTTTGATGCCTTGTGTCTTCAAATGC